>CM065390.1:26277500-26365000 GCA_033060915.1 Euryodendron excelsum
CTTCTTCGGAGCTTGATTCTTCATCATCACTTCATGTCGTGGCTGCCATGGCTTTCTTCCCTTGATATTTCTTTCCTCTCTTTCTGAGCAGAGGACATTCTGCCTTTATATGGCCAGACTTCTTGCATTCGTAGCATGTAATGTTGGATTCCTTATTTGGTTCTCCTTTGGCTTCATGCTTCTTTTCACCTTTCTATAAGCACCCCATTTTTGCCCGCTTGGCAATCCGAGCTGACCAAGCTCACTTTCACACATCACATGCATATTTAGACTCTAAGCCAGCCTTTTGAACTTGAATTTAGTCCACCAGTCGCTTCTCGGGCCCATAGGGCCCACTTGAAGCTAAATGACCATTTTGTCCCTAGGCATTCGAACGCCCTGGGAACCACACCGGCTCTGGGTATCAAGCCAGTAACCTTCTGAGATTACTCCTTATGGTATTCTAAACCTTCCTTTACCTTTCCGGATCATTCCGAGTCAATTCCGGCCAGCCTGGTATAAAATGACCGTTTTGCCTCTAGTGGGCCAATCTCCTTTTTCGACCACACTGGCTCTGGGTATCAAACCGGAAATCCTCTGAGATTACTTCTTATTGTATTCTCAACCTTCCTCTATCCTTCCGGATCATTCCGAGTCAGTTTCGGCAAATCTGGTACAAAATGACCGTTTTGCCCCTAGTGGGCCGGTCTCCTTTTCCGACCACGCCAGCTCTGGGAATCAAACCGGCAACCTCTGGGAACATTCTAAATAATGTTTCCAGATCCCAAGTCTTTTCCGGGACAGTTCGAGTCTATCTAGGCAGCTTCCCAATTCGATTGACCGCTTTGCCCCTAAAGGCCCGGTCAATCTTTCCGACCCATCTTATCCTCATTTCTCAAGTTAAATACCTCCAAGACACTATTTTAAGTGTTCCTGCTCTTTTTCGGCCTTCCGGGTCATTCCCGGTTCCTTCAAATCATTCCCGAACTTTCCGGAGTCACTCCTAGTGAAGCCAGACTAAAAATTACATGGTAGTCACTACTACAGGCACCCAAATCTAGTCAAAGATACGTTGCTTGCCGACCTTAAATATTTTCTAAATGGCTTACTAGTGGCGCCAAGCCAAAAAATGGCCTGGCGCCACTCCTAGTGGTGCCAGTGTAAATTTTGGCCTAGTGCCACTACAACAGGCGCCAGTGTTGTCCAATCTCTATAAATACAAAGCCTCATCCAACGTAAAAAGGATCCGTCAACTCAGTCTAAAAATCATATAATTCGATATACAGAGCTCGAACACTCCCTAAACCCTAGCCTCCTTAGGTTTTCCAAACCCTAGCCACCATACACTAAACCCTAGCCTCCTATACACTCATACACACCCCCATACACTCATACACTAACTTCAACCCTCCTTCGAAGACTTGAAGAGTTGTAATCTGAAGTTTGAAGATTGAAGGCGGCTCTCGAAGATTGAAGACGAAGATCAAGACAAAGACCGAAGAAAGCAAGGCGCGCAAAAATGTCTTCTCTCCATTTTTGCATAAAAATAATGCTCTAAAAATTACCATCATTATGTTGATTTTTGAACCCTTGTTTTCTTGTCAAGATGGTGGTTATAATGGCCATGAGGAAACCTTCCTTGGAATGGTTTCCAATCACCAACCATACACACCATACTCTTGACTAAGAGTCAAAATTTTCATGAACATGATCTTCAAAGAAATGGCATATTAAAGTCCATTGCATATCATGTTTTGCTTTCAAAACTCTCTCCAAGAGTGCATCAAAACAATTTTCAAGACCCTTTTTTCAACCTAAACCTAGGTTAACTTGATCCTAGTTGTCCAACCCTAGGTTAACTTGATCCTAGTTGTCCAACCCTAGGTTAACTTGACCCTAGTTACATAACCCTAGGCTAACTTGACCCTAGTTACATAACCCTAGGCTAACTTGACCCTAGTTACCTAACCCTAGGTTAACTTGACCCTAGTTACATAACCCTAGGTTAACTTGACCCTAGTTACCTAACCCTAGGTTAACTTGACCCTAGTTGTCCAACCCTAGATTAACTTGACCCTAGTTTACCCCCCTTTAGGTTAACCTTACCCTGGTTAGTCAACCATAGGTCATCTTAACCCTAGGTTAACCTAACCCAAGTTAGTTAACCTTAGGTCACCCAACCTAGGTTGGTATACTTCAAAGTTCCAACTCTTGAACCCTTTACTAAATGATCATTCAATTTTCAAACTATTCTCACAATCTATTTTTTCAAAACCTCTTACTCTCTTGATTTCAAAGAAACCAACTCCATAAATTCTACAAATATTCCTACATTTCATCTTCAAGGCATTTCCAAAAATATTTTCAAAAGGTCACAAACCTAAGGTGTCCCTAGCCCTCTCATGGTTAGGGATTCTAAAGTCAAGTGGCAAATCAAGAACAACTTCTAAGGTTGTCTATATTGGGATTCCAAACACCACTTTCAAAAACTAATTCATCAAAACATTCCAAAATCACACCTCCAAGGTTTTCAAAACAAAATTTCAAAAACTTTCTCAAACTCTCTTGAGTTATCCAAAGACATTTTCCAAAACTCCCTTAAAATTGACCCAAAAAGCATTTTCAAAGCACACCACTATCCAATTCTAAGTCAAAACTTTCAAGACCACAAAGAGTCTTCAACTTCCAAAGACCTCAAAGTGTCTTAAACTTTTCTAAAGACTTCAAAATGTCTTAAACTCTTTCAAAGACCCCAAAGTGTTTTCAAACTTTCCAAAGGCCCTAATGCGCCTATTCTCCATCGGGCTCTAGCCCGAACTACGAATGACTTGATTCTCGCCAAATGAGATACGTAGGCAACCTAAAATGGTGCGGTCATAACTTTTATTTCAACCTTAATCCCTTTTTCAAAAATTCCAATCAATTCAAAGTTTCTATTCCAAGCTCTTTCAAAACCTCCATTATTTTCAAACTTCTTTCAAAACTTGCATCATGCATCATTCATCCCAAAAGTGATGACTAAATCCCTTTTCAAAGTTTTAAAGTGGATATTAAGTGGATAATGGTAATCGGCCATTCTAGTGAGTGAACCAAGGGTGATTAGACATATAGGTACCGAAAGGGCAGGGTAGGGTGATAATCTTAGGATATCTTCCCTACACGTAACCAACCCCCAAACCTTAGATTTCTATTTTCGAAAGACCAAAATGGAGTTATTTTCAAAAAGGGCTTAAACATTTCAAAAGGTTGCCAAACAACCTATTCTCCTAAAAACCCTCTCTTGAGGGAGTTTTCAAAAACTCTAAGTTTAATCTTCAGATTAACGCTCAGTTTTAGATGCTCTAACTCACCTTTATCAAGTTAGGTGACTACTCCTATTTTTCTAAAAAGCCCTTAGTCAAATCAATTCTCAAACCTAGTCGCACTCGCCCTTCTAGGGGGACAAGTTCTAATGACAGAGTTCCGTGCTTTAGAGTCTCCGAGCTGAAAGGACCTTAGACACCCAAAAACCGAGGTGCGACAGCTGGCTACTCCGCTGGGGAGACTTAGAAGGTTAGGCCATTAACATGTCTCCTAACCCTTCACTCACCCAGAATCTCCGGTTACTTTGTTCAGTTTTATCCACTTTTCAAATTTTTCAAGCCTCCAAAACAAATCCTTATTTTTCAAGATGATTTTCAAATAAGTTTCATCACTTGCATTCATTACCTACGATCATGCTTTTATATTTACCATCTATTTTATCTTCCATTGAGTTTGTCAAAAAGTTACTAACTCTTTGCATTTTTCTTTTGTAGGTGGACCTTGGTTCACATTCTTATTTTGTTTTATGTCTTATTTGTTGCCATGTATGTGAATGAATGGATAGAATGTGATGTGTGTTGTTGGGTCCTTTCCTCCATTTTTTAAAAATTTCACACACACTTGGTGTGCTCACTTGCATTTGCATCTTACATGTATTACCAGGTTACTACCCTTCTAGATAAAAGGGGGAACAATATATTGACTATGGGCGGATGCTATGTCAGTTTCTTAGCCTATGGTCTCTTGATAGTTCTCCCGCTTGAACCACCAACCAAAGACGGAGTTCACCCTTTCGGGGGTGGACGCCGGAGGTTTGAAGGTTCGGGGACCGAGCTTTTTAGGAAGCATTAGTAAACCCCTAACCTCATGCTTATGTAGCACCCCATGCATAGCCAAACCTCTGTCAAATTTAGGACACACGCGTCAATTTCAAAAATAAAGGAGGAAAGGGCGACCGCTTTATTTTTCTTTACAAATTTTGCTTAATATTTCTTATACATACATCATAACTGCTCATGCATTGGAGTGCACTTCAAGACAAGAGTTCTCAAAGTAACTCAAGTCATTGCATCTTCATGCATCCAATCAACCCTTAGAGAAAGGCTCAAAGACCTTCTCGCTCAATTTAAGCCAACCCAAGATTCCTAAGGGTACCGCGAGACCCTAAGGATTCATGGCATGTATCAAAGTCATCTTATAAAGAGGGGCCCTAATCCCTCTTCGCTCATGGAGATAAGGTTGCCAAGAAGACAAAGGAGCAATTCAAGCCAAAGGCTCCTACCAACTGTTGCGCCCAGATTTTTCGCACTCGAGGAATACTCACCCAAGCGGGAAAAATGCTGTACTCTCTCGTTAGAACTCACCCTCCTAGAAGAATGAGTGCGACTAGGTTTGAATTGAAAAATTGATTTGAATAAAGGGCTTTTGAAAAAGATTCGGAGTCGCCACCTAACTTGATTAAGGTGAGTTAGGTCACCTAAAAACTAAGCATAGTCCGAAAACTACACTTAGGTTTTTTGAAAAACGATTTTGGAAAACATCCTTAAGAGAGGGTTTTTTTTAGGAAAACGGGTTGTTTGGCAACCTTTGGAAAATATTTAGCCCTTTTGAGAAAAATAACTCTTTTTTGGTCTTTGAAATCAGTGATTCTAGGTTCGGAGGTTGGTTACGTGTAGGGAAGACGCACTAAGCTATCACCCTACCACGCCCTTTCGGTACCTACATGTCAATCTACCCCAGATTCACCTATGAGAGTCTTTAACTAACTATAGTTCAATCCTATCCATTTTTAGAAAAATAATGTTTGAATAGAAACTAACATGATGCATGATATGCAAGTGTAAGGAAAGAGACTTGAAAAATAGATTTGAAAAGAGATTTGAAGAGATAAAATTGAAATTGAAAAGTTTGAAAATTTGGAAATAGAAATTTGAAAATAGAAAGTTTGAAAGTAGATGGGAATTTAAGATTTGAAAAGATTTTGAAAACCGCACCAATGAGGGTGGAATTGAAAGTTTGAAAAGTATTGTGATCGCACCTATAAAGGTTGCCTACGCATCCCTTTGGGGGAATCAGGTCAGCCATAGTTCGGACCGGAGTCCGATTGAAAATAAATTGATTTGAAGAGAGAGATTGAATTGAAAGAAAGAAATTGAATTGAAAACTGGATTTGATTTGAGATTAGAAGAGGAGATTGGAAATTGAAATTGAGAAGATTGGACTTGCTTTGGAAAGATTGATTTTGGGAAGACTTGGTTTTAGGAAACCTAGACTTAGGAAAGAGAAGAGACTTAGAAAATATTTGACTTGACTTGGAAGGTTTAGGAAATTAGGGAATATTGAATTTAGGAAATGTTTGAATTAGGAAAGTTCGATTTAGGAAGGTTTTAGAATTAGGAAAGTTTCAACTTAGGAAAGCTTTGAATTTGGAATGTTTCAACTCTAGGAAAGTTTTGAATTTGGAATGTTTTAGGTTTAAGAAAGTTTTCAAATTAGGAAATTTTTTTAAAATAAGGAAGTTTTGAAAATTAGAAAGTTTCAAGTTTAGAAAGTTTTCGAAAAAGGAAAGGTTTTAAGATTAGGAAAGTTCCCAAATTAGGAAAGTTTTGAAAATCGGAAAGTTTTGAATTTAGAAATGTTTTAAATTAGGAAAAGTCTAGTTTAAGAAAGGCTTAGAATTTGGAAAGTTTCAAGTTAAGAAAGTTTTGAATTTTGGAATGTTTGAAGAAAGGGAAGTTTTGAATTTGGAAAGTTTTGAAAACAAGGAAGTATTGAAAATAAGAAAGTTTCGTTTTTGGAAAGATTTGAAAAAGGAAAGTTTTCAGTTTAGGAAATGTTTGAATGAAGAAAGTTTTGAGTTTAGAAAAGCCTTAGATTTAGAAAGATGTTGAAGTTTTGGAAAGTTTAGAATTTGGAAAGATTTAGGGTTAGAAAGATTAAGATTTAGAAAGTTTTAGGGTTTTAGGAAATCTTGAGATTAGGAAAGGTTTGAGTTTAGGAAGAGTTTGAAAACTTAGGTTTGAAAAGTTAAGATTTGAAAGGAGGGTAGAATCAAGAAATGGTTGAATTATGAAAGATTTTTGGAAACTTAAGATTTAGGAAAGTGGAGGATTAGGAAAGATTTGAATTAGGAAAGATTTGGATTTGGAAAGGATTGGATTTGGTCTCTAAAAGAAAAGATTTGATTTTGTTTCCAAAAACGGAGAACGGGATCTAGTTTCCTAAACAGGGAGATTTGATTCGGTTTTCTAAAGGGAAGGTAGGATTTAGCAAGGATTTGGAAAAGGAGATTCTAGAAACCCTAGGTTTGGAAAATTATAGTTTTGACATAGAAAAGAGGTTTTGGAAATATGTATAGTTTGGATGTGAAAACAAGAGATTTTGAAAACCTAGGTTTGGGGCAAAGTTTGAAAATCATGTTTTTGGAAATAAAATTAGGGTTTCCTAATTGTGGGCTCTAAGACTTGACTTGGGCTCTAAGGAAAGAGTTTTTGGAAAGTGCATTTTTAGAAATGAAGGTTTTCTAGAAGGGAATCCTAGGGAGGAACTTTTGGAAAGTGAATTTGAAGAGGGAGTTTTTGGAAAAAGATTTTAAAGAGAAGGAGTTTTAGAAAGTGTGATTTTAGAAACGTGGATTTTAAAAGGAAAATCCTAGAGAGGAAATTTCTAGAAGGAAGATTTTAGAAAGTGAGTTTTTTAGAAAGGTTTTTGGAGAGAGTTTCTAGGAAGGTGAATCTGGGGAGTGCTTTTAGAAAGTGAATTTTGAGGAAAAGATTTTGGAGAGGAGTTGAAAAAGACAGTTTTGAAAAATAGATTTTGGAAGGGAGTTTTTGAAAAAAATTTTAAAGAGGAGAGTTTTAGGAAAGTATGTTGAAAAAGAGATTTTTAGGAAGAGATTTTTGAAGAGAGAGTTTTTTGAAAAATATGAAAACGTCTCACTTTCCTATAGCGATTCTAACCATAAGAGGGTTAGAACCACTTTAAGAAAGTGGTTTTGGAAAAACAATAAGATTTGAAAATATAGACCAAAGAGGTCATTTTTAATGTAACACTTTCCTAAAGCAACCCTAGCCATGGAAAGGCTAGAATCACCCTAGAATTGTGGTTTTGAAAACAAGTTTTTGAAAAAGAGATTTTGATGCAATTTTGAAAACAAGTTTGAAAACGATTTTGAAAACAACTTTGAAAACAGTTTTTGGAAGATGCAAGACTATGATATGCACAATGCAATTTGGGGTCGTGAACATACAAGGTTAAGGCTTCACCACATAATCAAAGGGGTCGGACCCACGTCGTCTTTGGTTAGACTAGAAGAAAGCCCCTGACACGGTAACTCTCCAATAGCCCAATCCCACACATGGACCGGGAATCCTCTTGTTTCAAGCATGCAAAGAGATGGGGGATTAAAATAGAAAAAACCTAAGTGGGTTAGGAGAGAGAAGAGAGAGGGGGGAAGTGCGAAAATTTAAATAGAAAACCTACCGTATGTCTTCTTTATTTTGCGCGCCTTGCTTGTCTTCAATCTTCAGTCTTCGTCTTGATCTTCTGCTTCAACCTTCAAGGGTTGTCATCAAGCTTTAGATGGCAGCTCTTCAAGTCTTCAAAGGATGGTTAAAGGCTAATGTATGAGTGTATGGGAGAGTGTATAAGTGTATAAAAGGCTAGGGTTTGTGTAGGGTGGCTAGGGTTTGGAAAACCTAAGGAAACTAGGGTTTTGGAGTTGCTCGAGCTCTATATATCGAAATATATGATTTTTAGATTAAGTTTGCAGACCCTTTTTACGTTGAATGAGGCTCTGTATTTATAAAGGGAGGACAACACTGGCGCCTGTTGCAGTGGTGCTAGGGCAAAATTGCTCTTGGCGCCACTAGGAGTGGTGCTAGGCCAATTCTTGGCTTGGCGCCACTAGTAGTGGCGCCAGCCAGTTAGGAAACTTTATAAGTTGGCAAGCAACGTATCTTTGACTAGATTTGGGCGCCTGTACTAGTGACTACCATGCAATTTTTAGCCTGGCTTCACTAGGAATGACTTCGGAAAGTCCGAGAATGATTTGGAGGAGCCGGGAATGACCCGGAAGGCCGGAAAGGAGCAGGAACACTTAAAATAGTGTCCTGGAGGTATTTGACTTAAAAAGTGAGGACAAAATGTGTTGGAAAGGTTGACCGGGCCTTTAGGGGCAAAACGGTCAATCGGACTAGGAAGCTGCCGGGGCGAACTCGGACTATCCCGAAAGAAGACTTGGGATCTGGAAACATTATTTAGAATATTCCCAGAGGTTACCTGTTTGATTCTCAGAGCCGGCGTAGTCGGAAAAGGAGACCGGCCCACCAGGGGCAAAACGGTCATTTCGTACCGAGTTGGCCGGAACTAACTCGGAATGATCCGGAAAGGTAAAAGGAGGTTGAGAATACTATCAAAAGTAGTCTCAGGAGGTTACCGGTTTGATACCCAGAGCCGGTATGGTTGGAAAAGGAGACCGGCCCTCCAGGGGCAAAACGGTCATTTTGTACCGGGTTGGCCGGAACTGACTCGGAATGATCCGGAAAGGTAAAGGAAGGTTGAGAATACTATAAAAAATATTCTCGGGACATTACCGGTTTGATAACCAGAGCCGGTGTGGTTCCCGGGGCGTTCGGATGCCTAGGGGCAAAATGGTCATCTTGACCGGAAAGTCTCGGAAAAGGTCTAAAGGACAGTTTGGTCATTTTTCACCGAAATGGGCTAACAGACACTGGTGTTGACCTAGGTTTTGAGTGTTTCTACCACTCTAACGGCGGTCGTCGTGACACAGGGGTTTGTTGCCAATTCCCTATATCGACCTATTTGTGAGTATTTCCGTTACTCTAACGGTTTTGTGAGTAGTTTCGCTACTCAGACCGTCTCGAGGAATAAACTGTCTTGGGAGAGGGATTGGAAAGGGGACTTACCATCTCCGAAGAGACGTGCCTGGATTGGAACCGTCTCGAGGAATAAACTGTCTCGAGAGTGGGATTGGAAAGGGGTCTTACAGTCTTTGAGGAGACGTGCCTGGATTGGAACTGTCTCGAGGAATAAACTATCTCGAGAGTGGGATTAGAAAGAGTCTTACCGTCTCCGAGGAGACGTGCCTGGATTGGAACCATCTCGAGGAATAAACTGTCTCGAGAGTTGGATTAGAAAGGGGTCTTATCGTCTCCGAAGAGACGTGCCTGGGTTGAAACCGTCTCGAGGAATAAACTGTCTCGAGAGTGGGATTAGAAAGGGGTCTTATCGTCTCCGAAGAGACGTGCCTGGGTTGGAACCATCTTGAGGAATAAACTGTCTCGAGAGAGGGATTGGAAACGGAAAGGAAAGGACAATGCCCCTAAGGGCATTTTGGTCAATTTGACTCTATTTGGGCCTGAAAGGCCCGCGAAGCAATGGAAAGACGGAATTTGGACTTAGAGAATTGGTTTCGATTGGAATATGCCCACAATGACTTGAAAATAAGTCTGGACAGAGTGTAGACTGCCAAGCGGTCAAAAATGGGGTGCTTACACCAACAAAGTAGATCCGGAGGCTCAAGAGTAGTTTAGGATCCTATAATGTAAATGTAGAAATAGGTGGAAGTCCCAAGGAAAATGTTCCCCCTCCCCGTTTCTAATGTATTTTTGAGAAAATTCTATGTACCAAAAACAATTCATCTTAATAAAATCTTCCTTATTGTCAAGTGAATGAATAAATATGCGAATGGATGAATGAGCAAGGGCAGGTATGGTATTTACATGCAAGGGCAATCCCTTATCTCCAGACATGAGCCAAAACATCATGATTAATTCCCCTCAAAAAGCAGGGGCATCCTTAGGACACGTATCGCATAAAACCCTTCCAAGTCAAGAACCTAACTTGCAATCTTTTTGCTTTATTTTTCTTTATTTTCTTTTCCTCCCCTTATCTCATCAAAAGATTAGTCATAGCTTTGGTGAGACTGCTTGCATTGTAGGTCACCATTGCTCCGAAGAAAGGAAAAAGAGGAGCGCGAGTGTACCTCGTCCTTCGAACGCAAAGAGCTGCACAAATGTCGAGCGAGGGCAATACTCCCGATCAAGAAAACAGTTCAGTGACATGTGAAGAAGTGAATGAAATGAAGGCAAAGATAGACGAAACGTTCAAACTCATACAACTAATGGCCTTTAAAGGACCCGTCACGAACCCTTCGGCATCCACATCCTATCTTAAGGAAACAGAAGCAATTCCACCAAGGATCATCCTGCGAATTGATGGGACAACAAAGAGCAAGGAGAACCCTAAAGTAGTACAAATTGAGGAAGGGGAGGAGGACAACCCTGAAACCATCTTGCTAACTGCCACATCAAAGAAAGAATGCCCTGACCCTCTCAATCTCAAATACAAGGCTTGGAGGAGTCCCTGCGCAACCACTAAGGCCATGACACCTTAGGCGGAATGGCTTATGACGAACTTTGCTTCTTCCCTGACCACCCGAGGCCACCCAAGTTCAAAATGCCCAACTTTCAGAAGTATGATGGGAGCAAGGACCCAGTAGCACACCTGAGGCTGTACGCTGGGGCGTTAAGCGGGTATGGGAACGACCCTAAACTTCTGATGCAATTGTTTCAACATAGCCTAACTGGGCCTGCTTTGCAATGGTTTGCTCGCTTGGATTTGAGGAAAATAACAACCTGGAATGAATTAGTTATAGCTTTCCGATCTCAATATCGGCATAACAGTGACCTGACCGTAGACAGATGCGCCTTAATGATGATGACTCGAGGTGAAAAAGAAAGCTTCAAAAACTATGCTTTAAGATGGAGGGAGGCGGCTGCAAAAGTTAACCCTCCACTGCTAGAAAAGGAATACGTACAGTTGTTTGTGAATACCTTCCAAGGGCTGTACTATGAACGCCTGTGCCTGAGCATTAGAAAGAGCTTTTCTGAACTGATAATGCAAGGGGAAATGATTGAGAATGGATTGAAAACCGGCAGAATCACCGACCCCTATGCCAAGATAAGCGAGGGATTTGCGAGCGCGGCCAAGAAGGTGGCCACCACTCGAGGCACGAGAAAGAAAGAGGGAGAGGTATCTACTATCCTGCCACACAGCAACAACCATATTACCAAGCCCGGCCTTCACCGCCTACTCCCATCATCAATATCCCTGTTGCTGCTACCCAAGCACCCCCAACTGGACCTGCTGCAACCCGACCATACTTCAACCCCAATAAGAACAACAATCGACGAAATCGAGAATTCACACGCTTGGCATGCACCCAGACAGAGGCCTATCATGAGCTCCTCAATGCCAAGCATATAAACCCCATTCCCCCGCGGCCATTACCAAGCCCACTACCGCCAACTTTTAACCCTGCCCTTACTTGTGAGTACCATTTTGGGGGACAGGGGCATGACACAGAATCCTGTTTCTCTTTGAAACACAAGATTCAAGACCTCATTGATAACAAGGCCATCAACACCCAGGAAACAAAGATGGTCCTCGCGCCCAATGTTACGGCAAATCCCTTGCCCGACCATGCTGTCAACATCATCACCGAGGATGAGGCGGATCCTGATGGCATCATAACCGCAGAATACTTCGAGGGTGAGTCAGACACTGAAAGTGACTGGGAGGAAGAACTGCCGCCATGCCTCATCTATCTTTACAATGTAAGTGGAGAGCAGGACCCTTTCGACTGGCCCATGGATGAACCTGCTGCAAACATTCCTAATGATGCTGTACCTGTTGACGGTTGGGGAGAGGAATTCCTACACCCTAAATATGCTGAAGCCGAGGCTCACCTGAAGGAGGAGCTTTTCGATTACGAGGACATGGGCTGGGGCATCTATGAGCCGAAACTACCAAACCCACCTTTTGACTTCAACGAAGGTGATCTGGGTAACCTGTTTGAAGAGATCGACAGAGAGGAAGCCAAAAAAGAGGAGGCCAAGGAAAAGTCGTCTTAAGCTTCTGATGAAGATCTGGTCATGAAATCTCAAAAAGACAAGCAAGAGAAAACAGCTCAACTAAGGGAAAGTCAGCAGAAGTCCCGAGAAGGGACACACAACCCCACTGACCACACTAAAGAGGAAGAAGAAAAAGGAAGAAGCCTCAGTCACACCATGGCCGTTGATCTCTGCCACCCGCAGTTGACGCATCAATTCGCCCAGCACAACCAAGTGAGGAAGCCGGCCAATGGAGCATGGAGGAGGCAGGCATGGTTCCAAAACCCACCTAAAGAAACAATTACTAAAGGGATGTTATTCTACCGAACTCTGTCTTTACTTTCCTGTTGATCTTTGTTTCGTTAACTCTACTTTCATCTTTTGCTAATCAAGAGCTCATCATGTAAACAAAACTTTTTGAAATGAAGAAAGTTGAAATTTGTATTTATCATCATAGGCACTTGCTCTTTCTCGGAATTGTCTTTTCTTGTTGTTATGCCCTAACTTGAAATGAGGGATGGTATGTACATCCTGGCTTGTGGGGACCATTTTCAATCTAAAGAAAAGGTAGTAAAAGAAAGAAAAGAGAGTGGGTCCCGTAGAAGGTGGCTTTTGAAGAACGCCTTGGCAAAGCGGTCGGCAGTTAGATCCTCGAAAGGAAGAGAAGCCCTCATTTCAAAATCCCTAGAATAGCAAAAGTAATCCCTTTGGTCAGCCCACTCGAGCCACAAGCAATTTTTATTCAAACACCCTGACTATGAACCACCCCCCATGTTAGGGCAAGTGCAAGTAATAGAACAGTTAAGCTAGCTCTTGTCTGTTTCAAAGGATAATGCCAAAACCTCTAGAACTGAACTTCACGGTCTAAGTAATCTTATCTGAAAGGAAGAAGGGCCATCTATTCTGCTACCATACAGTTAAAAAAAAAAAAAAAACCCTTTGAAAACCCCCTTTTGAGCCAAATTGTATTCCTTCGAAAAACCCACCCTAGTGATCACTCCTTGTAATAGGCAAAAGAAAACTCGGAAGGAAAAGTGACAAAAAGGGGTATGGAGAGAAAGAAGGCCCCCTCCTACATTGAAAAAGGAGGGAAACAAGGCAATACTCCGAAACAAAAAAAAAAAGGAGATGAAATGAAAATGAAAAAATAAATGAAAAATGAAATAAAGATTAATGTTTCTTGAGAGTCAATAGATTGTGCAAGCAATAATACTGGGGTAGAAACTAAAAGAAATGACGGGCCCTACACAAGCACAAATTCTTACAAAAAGAAAAGAAGAAGAAGATAGGGAACGAAGGGCGATGGAGAAAGAAGCCCGCAGACAAAAGGAAAAGACCTGAAAAGGTGATCACTAGCAAATCCCAGAAACCACGTCACGCTTTGAGCCATCAATACCCTTTCTTTCAAAAACCCACAACCTGACCACGTTACAACCCCCAGAAAGTGCCCTCTGATCAGGGAAGATTGCTTAGTCTAAACAAGTTCAATAGGGAATGGTGATACCCGAAAAAGAAAAAGGGACAAAGCAGCAGAAATTTACTTAAGGTGGTTCTGGTTATTATCGCCCTAAAAAAAAAACAAAAACAAAAACAGCAAACATTTGAGCCTGAATACCCCTTCATTCATCTCCCATTACCTAGCCTACATTACAGTCCAAAGTAAAGCCTTCTCGGATTGAGAATGGAAACTGCTCGCTTCTTTGCTAAAGGCTACTTCGACTATCACCTGAAGAATCTACCAGATCAAACATAAGACCCTTGAGAGGAAATCAGTCAAGTGACAGTTTCTCATATAAGAGAGAGGGGAGGTCAGATCTGAAAATGAAAACCCCAAGAATGGGATAATTGCCATCTCACCATGACAGGAAAAAGGCATAGCAAGAAAGGCAATCTCCAAAGAAAGATCAAAGTGCCAGAATGACAATCTCTGGGAAACACCCAATCTACCTCTAGATGTGACTTCATATAGTCATATGCATGCTTGTGCACTCTGCCTGACACACGTAATAATGCACCCACTCTTTCCACATCTACTCAAAAGTTTGTCATTTCTCATGCGTACCATGATTCCTGTACCCTAGTGTTTGAATTCATACCCATCACATACCCACATAACTTACATGCGAGGCAAGAAGAAAGAAATAATCATCATCATACAAAAAATAAAAAAATAATCTACATAAAATCACCATACAGTCATCGTCCATGAGGGCCAGCATACGGCCCGAAATACATAAAACTACATAGCCAAACTAATTGAGCTACAACTATGTTGATAGATAAAAAAGGATGCCTCAAGGAGCAGGGTCGTCGTCTAAGTCAAAGTCGCCGATGTCCGGCACATACGGAGAGGGCTGGCTGGAAGAAGCTCCTGCGTCAAAGGGACCCTGGTCCAGGAGAAAGGCAGGAAAGGAAGAAGAGTTAGCATCAGAACACAGGAGATACATGAGGAACATGGAAATAATAAATCATAAATAACATACCCAGCGGGCCTTTATCAGAGATATGCGGGCAGTCAGAGCCTCCACCTCAGCTCGGTACTGATCTCGTGCCTGGCAAGCCGCTAGGTACTCCTCCTCAGATACAAAGCCTTGGGCCCGACGCCAAAGCTCCACCACCTCATGGCCAGCCACCTACCCTCCAACCACCAGATCCAGCTGGGTGAAAGCAGCAATAGACCTTGCCCGGAAGTGAGCCTCATAATCGACGTCCGGTAGAAGCAAGAACCGCTCACCCGGGACTCTGACTATGTAAGGGATCTCTACCCCGACCCGATAAAGCCCAAACATATACTGGGGAGGATCCATGGCAGCACGAAAAGTAGAATGGAACTGCCGCCAGTGACGCTCCCCAAGGTACGTCTCCCACGACACGGGACCCTAGAAGGTGATCCGCGACTTGGATAGGAGGATGATATCCCTCATACCGGCATACTGGGTGGATCGGTGATAAGGTGCCCAAGTCACATCCCAGGGCCTTAGCAGCTCCAATTTAGCCCAGAGGGCTACAAAATCTGTAAGCAAGGATTGCTAAACTACCTGCTGCCGGGCCCACCTCGTAGCTCGCAGGAAGGCATCGCTAGACAGCACCTCTGGTCGGCGAACTGGCAAATACTCATAGCTCCACCATATCAAAAACGGCCAATAGCTCGTCAAGCTCCCCTAAGCCCCGGAAGTCCTCACTCTCATCCCTCGGAGGAAGCAAGCAAAGGTGAAAGCACCCCAGTCAACATAATCCAGCACATCTAGATCCGCCACTAGGTTCACCAAAGACAGAGGGACCATCGACCTATTATTGTTGCAAAAGCAACTAAAGACGACGTACAGCACCAATCGGCGCCTCATGATAACCTGGTCATCTGGTGAAGGCTCAAAAACAAAGGCTGTCTCGGCCGAACATAAAAGCGAAGCAAGGAAACTCGAGCCCCCAAGCCCTGGCAATCCCAAGAGAAGACGGGCCTCCTCTAGAGACACGTCCCACAGAGAAATCGGCACCCCTCCGAAAGACAGCCCAGTAATCATAGCCTAGTCAACAAGGGTAGGCTCCAACTCAAAACCCACCAAATGCACAGTCCCTGTCTCCCCGAACCACCGCTCCAACAACCCCATGGCAATCCCGTGATCAAGTCTATCGGTCTGTAGGGTCATAAAAGCACCGAAACCGATCTAGTGCAAAAAGTCCTGGTAGGAGGGAGCTGACGCCTGCATAGCCCTCAAGGCCGAGATGCTAGCCCCTCTGAATGAACTATGTGTAGCAGATGGCATCCGACCATAGCGCGCATATAGGCTCGGATGGAACGCCAAGTCACGCAACGGGTGAACATCAGGAGTAGCTCCTGATCATCGGTAAATGAAGTGTCTCTCTGCCTCTTTCGAACCGAAGCCATACCGTATCAAGTCCGGGGATCCACGGGCGAGTCAGCCTCATCCTCAAATCTCTCGTCAGGAAACGTGGAGGGTTGTCCCCTCACGGAACTCCCACTAGAAACGGTCCTGCTCGAGGATCTCTGTGACCCGCTGCGGCCGCTCCGGGGAGAACTGGCCCTACCACTACCCCGCACAGAAACATCCCTATTGCCTCCTCGCGCCGTGTCACCCCGACCGCTAATCCAAGCTGAGCCGCTCCGACGGCTACCTCTAGCCGAGCTACCCCGGCTACTACCACCCTCCTCAAACTCTATCCTGGGCGCCTTCCCGTGGCGTTTCCTGTCTGAACCATCGCCCCTAGCCTCTGACATCCTGAAAAATGACAACATTCAAGAAGGATCAGCCAATCACTAATATACGAAAAGCGCAAAGATACATGCATCAATGTATATACATAAAAAAAAATGATGAACAAATGAAAAAAAAGAAAGAAGAAAAAAAAGTGAGAAAAAGGAAAAAAAAAAGAAGAAGGAAAAGAGGAAAAGAAAAAGAAAAAGGAAAAAGGTGGAAGGGCGAGGGTTCCATCTATCACAATTCAAATTCTTAACGGTTTTCAAGCTTTTTCCTCAAAAAGTTTGGTTTCTAAAATTCAAACCAGTTTTTCGGGTTTTCTCCTTCAAAAATCCCGGTTCGAAAATTCTCCACAGGTTTTCAGGCTTTTCCTCAAAAAGTTTGGTTTCTAAAATTCAAACCGGTTTTCCGGGTTTTCTCCTTCAAAAACCCTAGTTCAAAAATTCCCTAACGGTTTTCAAGCTTTTTCCTCAAAAAGTTTGGTTTCTAAAATTCAAACTGGTTTTCCGGGTTTTTCTCCTTCAAAAACCCCGGTTCAAATTTTTAACGGTTTTCAAGCTTTTTCCTCAAAAAGTTTGGTTTCTAAAATTCAAACTGGTTTTCCGGGTTTTTTTCCTTCAAAAACCCCGGCTCAAATTTTTAACGATTTTCAAGCTTTTTCCTCAAAAAGTTTGGTTTCTAAAATTCAAACCGGTTTTTCGAGTTTTTTCCTTCAAAAACCCTAGTTCAAAAATTCCCTAATGGTTTTCAAGCTTTTTCCTCAAAAAGTTTGGTTTCTAAAATTCAAACCGGTTTTCCGGGTTTTCTCCTCCAAAAACCCTAGTTCAAAAATTCCCTAACGGTTTTCAAGCTTTTTCCTCAAAAGGTTGGTTTCTAAAATTCAAACTGATTTTCCGGGTTTTCCTCCTTCAAAAACCACGGTTCAAATTTTTAAAGGTTTTCAAGTTTTTTCCTCAAAAAGATTGGTTTCTAAAATTCAAACTGGTTTTCCGGTTTTTTCTCCTTCAAAAACCCCGGTTCAAATTTTTAACGGTTTTCAAGCTTTTTCCTCAAAAAGTTTGGTTTCTAAAATTCAAACTGGTTTTCTGGGTTTTTCTCCTTCAAAAACCCCGGCTCAAATTTTTAACGGTTTTTAAGCTTTTTCCTCAAAAAGTTTGGTTTCTAAAATACAAACTGGTTTTCCAGGTTTTTCTCCTTCAAAAACCCCGGTTCAAATTTTTTAACGGTTTTCAATCTTTTTCCTCAAAAAGTTTGGTTTCTAAAATACAAACTGATTTTCCGGGTTTTTCTCCTTTAAAAACCCCGGTTCAAATTTTTAACGATTTTCAAGCTTTTTCCTCAAAAAGTTTGGTTTCTAAAATTCAAACTAATTTTTTGGGTTTTTCTCCTTCAAAAACCCCGGTTCAAATTTTTAACGATTTTCAAGCTTTTTCCGCAAAAAGTTTGGTTTCTAAAATTCAAACTGGTTTTCCGGGTTTTCTCCTTCAAAAACCCTAGTTCAAAAATTCCCTAAGGGTTTTCAAGCTTTTCCTCAAAAGTTGAGTTTCGAAGTTTTCAAACCGGTTTGTCGGGTTTTCTCCTTCAAAAACTCCAGTTTGAAAATCCTCCACAGGTTTTTAAGCTTTTTCCTCAAAAAGTCCTGTTTCTAAATTTCGAAGCCGGTTTCCCGGGCTTTCTCCCTCAAAAGCCCCATTTCCCAAAAAGATTTGCTTTATCGAAAAGTTTTTGAAATTTTTAAAAAAAATTCGGCAGAGTTTCGTCTTAAAAAGTCACTATCCCAAAAATTTCACAAGTCACAAACGCAACCTGAAGCACCTCAAGCCATCCAACCAAACAACTCCTTCCTCCAAAACACACATCCCGCCCTCGAATACAATTTTTCAAGCCAATTCTTTCGATCTTTTCAATTTTTCTCATTTCACCTATATTTCCAAAAAATTCACAAAATTCCCCGGAACATGCAAAAATATCACTACAATTTTCAAAAGGTGTTTTATGATTTTTCAACCATCGGCGGGATTCATTTTATAATTTTCTTCAATTTTTCCTATTTTTTGTAATTTCTAAAAATTCAAAAATTCAAAATTTTTTGAAAAATTACGAAACTTCATACGGTTGTTCTACCCACTTTTCTAAGGTTCTCAGCGTAAAAATCCCTCACAAATGGTCAATACCCAAGCCTGTAAAGGCAATTGTTCAGGTCCTATAGAAAACCCTTTTCCCCAAATGCATAAAAACATTCAAAACACACTTAAAACTCCACCAAATCACAAAAACAATCCGATCATCATGTTCTAAACGTTTTAAAATATGGGATTACACTGATCATTTGCAAAAAATGGAAACATACGCATCGAAATTGACAAGATTTCAAAGAAACCAACCTTTTGGTTTTCTGTCGAAAACCAAGCTTTCCGGCGAGAATCCGATGACGGCGATGATCCCCGGCACGTGCCCGACGTCACCTAACACCCCTCTAACGATCCCCGAGCAAAACTCCACGAAACCCTTCAGAGAGAATCCCGAAATCAACCGAGAACTCGAAAACGCAACACTGAAAACACGACCCTGCTCTGTAAATATGCCACGGGCTAGCACATGTAGCAGACGCGCCAGAACAAAAATCCAACTCGGCATGTATTACATGCGCAAGGCTTAAAACACCGAATGCGCGTGTAATACATGCGCCCGGCCCTTCAGCTTCCAGCCAAAACCAATTTCGAGCTTCTCAAAAACCCGAAATTGCTCTTAAGACTTTGTCAAAAGCCTAAGATCGAGCCTTTTAACACTCACTGGCAGGGATCAGTTGCCCTAGACCAAAATTGTGTTAGGTTGGCAACTCGACCCCCCGACCTAGGCCTAAAACTTTTCAAAATCTTCTAGATCAGTAACCCACAAGAGGTTTCATGGCATTCCCAAATTCACTGACAAGTTGTCCCTCCGATCGCCTCGTGGTCAACATGGGATCCTTCCTTATTATTTTTCTATCTTCAACAAGCAAAGCCAGAAAAAGAGGGGCAGCTGTAAGCAACCCATTTTTGCCCGCTTGGCAATCTCCAGCCCGACCGGATTCGGTTTCCAACATCACAACACATGCAAGCTCAAGACAAGCCTCTCAATCTCCAATCCAGTCAACTGGTCGCTTCTCGGATCCACAAGGATCCGCTGGAGCCTTAAGCACCATTATTCCAGGCAGTTTTCCAGGCCAGGCGGTCCCGAAAACCAACGCCATCCAGGTAGTTTCCCGGGATCGGGCGATCTCGGGGACCAACACCTCATCAAAGATTCCAGACGGTTCACTTCTGGCGCCTGCTAGCCCGCCAATGTAGAATCTCCGTCATTCGGTAGTTCTCCGGGACCAAGCGTTCTCGGAGACCAACACCACCCTTCCAGGTAACTTTTTGGGACCAGGCGTTCTTAGGAACCAACACCACCCCTACAGGTAGCTCTCTAAGACCAAGCGTTCTTAGAGACCAACACCGCACAGGTAGTTTCCCGAGACTGGGCGGTCTCAGGAACCAACACCTAGGTCAACACCAGCGCTTGCTAGCCCGACTCGGTGAAAAATGACCAAATCTGCCCCTTGGGCCTCCAGGCACATTTTGGGAAAGTTCAAAATCTCTCGAAACGATAAGTCCATCCTTCCATAATGTTTTCAAACCATCAGGCGTCCCCCGCACGCCATTTGGTCCAAATCCGGTCCTATTCCGGCTCACTCTGGTCAAAATGACCCTTTTGCCCCTAAACGACTCAGCACGGCACAAACCCCGCTGAACGGCAACAAACTCTCTCAAAACCATCCCTGAATAGCCCTACACGCCTAACACAACATACCAGACCATTCCTGACCATTTCCAGCCAACTCCGGTCGAAATGACCGTTTTGCCCCTGGGAGCCAAAAACGCCCCGAAACAGCACCGGCCTTGGGGTTTCAAGCAAAGGATTTCACCGCACGCCTTTGTTTAACCCAAGGAACACCCTACGATACTAAGCTCACATGACTCGATAAAAGTTCCCTGGAGCGTCTCACAGACGCTCCGCTTAAATTGTCTTTTCTCCCGATTCACTAATTATATCGCACCGTCAACCGACTTGAGAAACGCGTAAATCAGGGAATTCTCGAAAGCTCATCCATAGATCCTTCCATCGATACAGCTCAATCAAGTAGATCACCTTCCGAAGCCCTCCATCGTACAGTGCGAAAACCATAACTTTCAGCAACCCCTGGAGCGTCTCGCAGACACTCCGCCAAGGTTGACTTTTTCTCTGATTCCCTAATCAAAACGCACCGTCAAACAACTTGAGAAATGAGTAAATTTGGGAATTTCAGAAAGTATTTCCAGAGTACTTTCCATCGGTACGGTCCGATCGAATAGATCGCTTCTCGAAGGCCTCGATCACACGAAACGAAGACAGCCACTTTCGAACACCCACGGAGCGTATCACAGATGCTCCACAAAAGTATCCTTTTTGGCATGCTTCCCAAGGCAATATCACTCACCTCCAAACATAATTCAAACTTTTCGAAAACATGAAAGTTCATCGGAAGTGCTAGGAAAACATCTCCAGTGCGACTGATTTCCCCGAAACTTTCCCGATTGACCCAATTATTGAGGTAAAGTTTGGGCGAATCTTCCCGGTGATGGAGCGTATGCTACATGCGCTCAAATTTTGTTCAGATCGACCGACTTTCAATCAACGGTCGAGATTTAACCAGTACATAGGGTGCCACGTGTTATTGTGGCAATGGAACAGTACCTACGCATGTAACACATGCGCATGGTATGTTCCAAATTGCCTATAAATAAAGGCCTCCCCCTTTGCATATTCCAAGTTCGAAATTGATACGAAACTCTACTGAAATCACCCCAGAAACTCGAATCTCTACATATATTCCTCTCCTCCAACACTTAGGCTAGATTCTACCCCTTCTAAACCTATACACTCCATGTACAAGGCCTACATACACACTTTTACACTCTATTCCAACCCCTTAAGCCCTCTTGAAGTCATTCAAGCTCCAATCAAGACATCCATTGAAGACTACAAGTGTGTTGAAGGCAAAAGGTGGTATCCCTTTTACATTTGTGTCTTCTCCCACTCTTCTCTTCTCCCTCCTAGCCTACTTAGGCTATTCTCTATTTTAATCCCCATCTTCAATCCCCCTTTCTTGCATGCTTGAGCCAAGAGGGCTCCTAGATCATGCCTAGAGGAAAGCAAGTGAGAGCCACCGTGTAGGGGGACCTCTCACTAGCCTACTTAAAGATGGTATGGCCTAAGAGCCCTTTGTTTATGTGGTGTAGCCTAAGAGCCTTGTATGTAATCATGACCCCTTTACATATCACTATTTTGATCATGTTTTGCATGCTTGGCTTCATTTTATGATTATTGTCATGCTCTATGATGCTTGCATTGCTCTTACTTTCATGCCATTTCCAAGCTATACATGTCTTTCAAAAATTGTTTCAAGAGTTGCCCCCTTGAAGTGTAGGATGGGATTTTAGGAATTGTGCTTTGGAAGACCTCCTACTAATCCCCTAACTTTCATTTGCATAAAAGGTTGCTTTCTAATTCTCTAAATTTTCAAGATTTCCATTCTTTTAAGTGTAGTGGTTGGAATGGCCCCATGGAACCCTCTCTTGAGTGGTCTCCCTTTTATTGGCCATATGAACCCTCTCTTGATGGAATAGTTCCCTTGAAAAATGGTTTTCAAAATCCTTCCCCAAAAATGATTTCAAAAATGTCTTCTCTCCATTTTTGCATAAAAATAATGCTCTAAAAATTACCATCATTATGTTGATTTTTGAACCCTTGTTTTCTTGTCAAGATGGTGGTTATAATGGCCATGAGGAAACCTTCCTTGGAATGGTTTCCAATCACCAACCATACACACCATACTCTTGACTAAGAGTCAAAATTTTCGTGAAAATGATCTTCAAAGAAATGGCATACTAAAGTCCATTGCATATCATGTTTTGCTTTCAAAACTCTCTCCAAGAATGCATCAAAACAATTTTCAAGACCCTTTTTTCAACCTAACCCTAGGTTAACTTGATCCTAGTTGTCCAACCCTAGGTTAACTTGACCCTAATTACATAACCCTAGGCTAACTTGACCCTAGTTACCTAACTCTAGGTTAACTTGACCCTAGTTACATAACCCTAGGTTAACTTGACCCTAGTTACCTAACCATAGGTTAACTTGACCCTAGTTGTCCAACCCTAGGTTAACTTGACCCTAGTTACCTAACCTTAGGTTAACTTGACCCTAGTTGTCCAACCCTAGGTTAACTTGACCCTAGTTTACCCCCCTTTAGGTTAACCTTACCCTAGTTAGTCAACCATAGGTCATCTTAACCCTAGGTTAACCTAACCCAAGTTAGTTAACCTTAGGTCACCCAACCTAGGTTGGTATACTTCAAGATTCCAACTCTTGAACCCTTTTCTAAATGATCATTCAATTTTCAAACTATTCTCACAACCTATTTTTTCAAAACCTCGTACTCTGTTGATTTCAAAGAAACCAACTCCATAAATTCTTCAAATATTCCTACATCCTATCTTCAAGGCATTTCCAAAAATATTTTCAAAAGGTCACAAACCTAAGGTGTCCCTAGCCCTCTCATGGTTAGGGATTCCAAGGTCAAGTGGCAAATCAAGAACAACTTCTAAGGTTGTCCATATTGGGATTCCAAACACCACTTTCAAAAAATCAATTCATCAAAACATTCCAAAATCACACCTCCAAGGTTTTCAAAACAAAATTTCAAAAACTTTCTCGAACTCTCTTGAGTTATCCAAAGACATTTTCCAAAACTCTCTCAAAATTGACCCAAAAAGCATTTTCAAAGCACACCACTATCCAATTCCAAGTCAAAACTTTCAAGACCACAAAGAGTCTTCAACTTCCAAAGACCTCAAAGTGTCTTAAACTTTTCCAAAGACCTCAAAATGTCTTAAACTCTTTCAAAGACCCCAAAGTGTTTTCAAACTTTCCAAAGGCCCTAATGCGCCTATTCTCCATCGGGCTCTTGCCCGAACTACGAACGACCTGATTCTCGCCAAATGAGATACGTAGGCAACCTAAAATGGTGCGGTCATAACTTTTATTTCAACCCTAATCCCTTTTTCAAAAATTCCAATCAATTCAAAGTTTCTATTCCAAACTCTTTCAAAACCTCCATTATTTTCAAACTTATTTCAAAACTTGCATCATGCATCATTCATCCCAAAAGTGATGACTAAATCCCTTTTCAAAGTTTTAAAGTGGATATTAAGTGGACAATGGTAACCGGTCATTCTAGTGAATGAACCAAGAGTGATTAGACATGTAGGTACCGAAAGGGCGGGGTAGGGTGATGATCTTAGGATATCTTCCCTACACGTAATCAACCCTCGAACCTTAGATTTCTGTTTTCGAAAGACCAAAATGGAGTTATTTTCAAAAAGGGCTTAAACATTTCAAAAGGGTGCCAAACAACCTATTCTCCTAAAAACCCTCTCTTGAGGGAGTTTTCAAAAACCTTTTTTAAAAAACTCTAAGTTTAATCTTCGGATTAATGCTCAGTTTTAGGTGCCCTAACTCACCTTTATCAAGTTAAATGGCAACTCCTATTTTTCTAAAAAGTCCTTAGTCAAATCAATTCTCAAACCTAGTCGCACTCGCCCTTCTAGGGGGACGAGTTCTAATGACAGAGTTCCGTACTTTAGAGCCTCCAAGCCGAAAGGACCTTGGACACCCAAAAACCGGGGCGCGACACCTAAGTTTCCAAAACCTCTTGTTTTCTACATCCAAACTATACACGTTTCCAAAACCTATTTTCTACGTCGAAACTATAATTTTCCAAATCTCGGGTTTCTAGAATCTCCCTTTCCAAATCCTTGCCAAATCCTATCTTCCTTTTGGGAAACCAAATCAAATATTCTTGTTTAGGAAACCAAATCCAATCCTCCGTTTTTGGAAACAAAATCCAATCCCTTCTATCTCTTTCCTAATTCGAATCCTTCCTAAACTTCCACTTTCCTAAATGTTAAGTTTCTAAAACTTGAACATAAAAATCTTTCCTAAATTCTAAAACTCAACTTTTAAATCTTCCCTAATTCTACCCCTTTCCAAATCTTAACTTTCCAAATCCGAGTTTTCAAATCTTTCCTAAACTCAACCTTTCCTAATTTCAAGGTTTTTTAATACTCTAAAACTTTCTAAATCTTAAACTTTTCAAATTTCAAATCTTTCCAAATTCAAAGTTTTCTAAATTCAAAACTTTTGTAAGTTTACTCTTTCTAAACTCAAGACTTTTTTATTTTCAAAATTTCCTTGTTTTCTAAACCTTCCAATTTTCAAAACTTCCCTATTTCAAAACTTTCCAAATTCAAAACTTTCCTAAGTTGAAACTTTCCTAATTCAAAACTTTCCTAATTTCAAAACTTTCTTAATTTGGAAACTTCCCTAAGTTGAAATTTTCCTAATTCCAAAACTTTTCAAAAATGAAACTTTCCTAATTCGAAACTTTCCTAAATCGGACCTTTCCTAATTCGAACATTTCCTAAAATCCAATCTTTCCAAATCTTCCAAGTCCAACATTTGAGTCAAATCTTTCTAAATCTCAAGTCTTTCTTAGATCTCCTATCTTTCCTAAGTCTAGGTTTTTTAAACTTCCATCTTTCTAAAACAAGTCTAAATCTTTCTTCCAAGTTCTATCTTTTCAAATCAAAATCCAATCGCTTTAATTCCAAAATTCAAAATTCCAATTTTCAATCTTTTATTCTAAGTTCAATCTCTCAATCTTCCAATTCAATTTCCAATTCAATCTCTTTCTTTCAAATCAATCTCTTTTTAATCGGACTCTTGTCCGAACTACGACTGCCCTGATTCCTCCAAAAGGATACGTAGGCAACCCTCATGGGTGCGGTCACAACCTTGTTCAAATCTCAAATTCCATAACATCTTTCAATTTCTATTTCTACAATTTCTTTGCGGTCTCCAATTCCAAAACATTTTTTAAGTTTCCAATTTCATAATTCTTTTCAAATCTCTTTTCAATTCCAATTTCAAATCTATCTTTCCAAATCTCTTTTCAAATCAAATCAATTTCTTTTCAAATCTTTTTCCAAATTTATTTCCAAATCAAGTCTCCTTTCTTGCATTTGCATATCATGCATCATGTTTTTCTAAACATTGTTTTTCAAAGTGAATAGGATTGAACCATTAGTTAGTTAAAAACTCTCATAGGTGAATCTAGGGTAGATTGACATGTAGGTACCGAAAGGGCGGGGTAGGGTGATGGCTTAGTGCGTTTTCCCTACACATAACCAACCTCCGAACCTAGGATCACTGATTTCAAAGACCAAAAAGGAGTTATTTTTCAAAAAGGGATAAATGTTTTTCAAAGGTTGCCAAACAACTAGTTTTCTTAAAAACCCTCTCTTGAGGAGATATTTTCAAATCGTTTTCCAAAAACCCTAAGTGTAGTCTTCGAATTATGCATAGTTTTTAGGTGACCTAACTCACCTTAATTAAGTTAGGTGGCGATTCCGAATATTTTGCTAAAAGCCCTTTATTCAAATCAAATTTTCAATTCAAACCTAGTCACACTCATTCTTCTAGGAGGGTGAGTTCTAACGAGAGAGTACAGCATTTTTCCTGCTTGTGTGAGTATTCCTCGAGTGCGAAAAATCTAGGCGGGACACTTTCCATTTTCTTCTTTATGAATCTTCTGAATTTTCGAGTGAAGAGTGTAATTTCATCTTCATTCTCATCACTTGCAGATTCATTATCTTGATAGGTGGTTTTGAATGCAACTACCCTTTTCTTCTTTTTTTTATCATCTTGGGCATGTTGCTTTTGTGTGAGCTCATGAGTTATCAAGGAGCCCAAGAGTTCTTCAAGAGGTAGAGTGTTAAGGTCCTTTACTTCTTGGATTGCTGTGACCTTAGCCTCCCAAGCCTTTGGCAAAGACTTTAGAATCTTCCTCACCTGACCATTGTTAGGATACATCTTTCCAAGAGATTTTAAACGATTAATAATATCGATGAACCTTGTGAACATTTCAGTGATAGATTCATTAGGTTTCATTTTAAACAGTTCATAGCTATGTACCAAAATATTGATTTTAGATTCCTTAACTTGATTGGTACATTCGTGTGTGACTTCTAATCTATCCTATATTTTCTTGGCAGATTCACAAGGGGAGATACGATTAAATTCATTGGGATCAAGTGCATAATATAATATATTCATGACTTTGGCATTAGACTGTAGCATTTTCAAATCATCTTCATCCCATTTAGATTCTGGTTTAGGAATATCAATTCTATCTACTCTAGTTGTAGGTGTCTTGGGACCATTTATTATAAGTCTCCATAATTCATAATCTACCGATTGGATATAGATTCTCATTCTATTTTTTAAATAATTGTAATTAGTCACATTGAACATAGGTGGTCTATTTGTGGATTGACCCTCACTAAGAGAGCTTCCTAAATTGGTTGCCATGGATCTATTCCTAGGATGCTAAGCCTTAAAACAGGAATATAAGTTCTAATACCAATTATTAGCCCAAAAAGCAATCCAAGAGGGGGGTGAATTGGGTTTTTTTGAATATTAATGTGAATTAAGATTAATTAAAATTAATCTAAACATGTAACAACAATCAATCTATTTGTAATGCAATGTAATCAGCAGAAGAAAAGAAAATAGAGCAATAGAAAGAACACAAAGATTTACCGAGGTTCAACCACAATCAGTGGTCTACGTCCTCACCCAAAGATCCCCTTGAAGTCTTCCTTCACTATTTAATCTCCAATTACAAATGGGTGCTGATTAACCAAGTGCTCAGCTCACTATACACAAGAACTTCTACCCAAGTTCTTCAGCCACCAAGTGGTTTTGTCCAAGCTCCACTCAAACTTACAAGAGTTTTTCTTTCTCAAGAGAACTCTCAAACTCTCACTTACAAGTGTATAAAGATATACAAGTAACTCACAAACTCTCTAGCAAGAGTAGATTATACAATCAAAACTCACAAAGTGAAGACAAGAAGAATATTCAGGAATTTTAGTTGATTAGTCAGTGGATTCTTCTTTCTTATCTCTCTTCTTGTTATAAATGCAGCTGGAAGGTTGTATATAAACCCCTGTATTGAATTCATTTGTTGGAGATTGTTGGGCTTCATTTAATACACATCCAGTCTGTTATAACGTTAGAAAAACTAGCCGTTATATCACAGGGGTCGACTCTAGGCTTAAAGAGTCGACTCTTCTAGTTTTACATTTGCCAGATATTATCCAATGTCTCTATGAGTTTACTCTTCATATTAATGAGTTGGCTCATTGATCATTCTGTCTTAACGTCATTTTGCTTTGCCTTCAGGAGGCGACTCTTCAATTTCATGAGTCGGCTCTTTGCACAAAAATCTAGCTTCAGTCAATATGAGTCGATTCTTTATATTCAAGAGTCGGCTGTTTGCTCATTTGATCTTCAAGTTTTCTGCTTCTCTCTTCATGAGTCTGCTCATTGCACATTTTGTCTTCAAGTCATTTGCGTCTGTCTTCATAAAGCGACTCTTCATTACCATGAGTCGGCTCATTGCCCAGAAATCTGCTTTCTAACTTATAATGATCCAATTCATCTCAGTAATAGTATAAGATCTTCAAGAAGTCTTCTCTTTGGGCTATGATGATCAATCAAAATTCTTTAATTCATTAGAGATAACTTCTATTCAATTTGGATTGAATCATTCATTTGGTATTCATTTCTTCTTAATTTCCAAACTGTCAGAGCTTCATTAGATCGACTTTGATCTCTTCTTCTTTGTTAGCAATGCTTCCTCTTTCATTGTAGGATAAGATCTTTCAATGACAAGTTTTCTCTATTATGTAGAGCTTCACAATGCTTCATTGCCGATTTCTTCTCTTTGCCATCAATTTTTCTTTCTTCTTTAAAATCACTTCAATGAGACTTTTGTAAGCTTGATGAAATTTTCTCATACACATTGTCTTCATTGATTCTTTATATCTCAGAAGAATTCTTCACTTGGATTCCACGTAGAGATTAGGCAATCAATGTGAATTTTCTTCTCAAGCAGCTTTCAATCACATCATCTTGAATCGACCTTTTGCACACTTGATGAAGTCCTCTTTTGAGCTTTTTCAATCTCTTCATAATCAAATCATCTTCAACTGATCCTTGCATACTCTGATGAAGTCTTCAATTTTTCTTGAGTGCAAGTCAAACTTCATTGAGTCTATGTATACTTGATAAAAGCTTTATTTGAACACTTTCAATCTCTTCAAATGCAAATAATCTGTTTGAAGTAGAAATAAACGTCAATGCTCTATTTGGTTCATTGCAAATCTCTTGGAATTCATTGTTTGATCTTGCGCTTGTTGTGCATTCACTTTGACAAGTGTTAGACTTAAGATTGAGTTTTAAGTCTAAATTATAAACTCTATTAATCTACACACTAAGTAAATGCATTAGTAAAATAACATAAGGTTTAGTTATCATCAAAATCAACATTGGGATCAACCTTGAGTCAACAACCACCTCTCCAAAATCACTAGGTCCAAACCTTAGTTCAAAATCACCTTTCCAAACTCTAATTCAAAACCACCTTTCAAAACCACTAGGTCCAAACCCTAGCTCAAGACCACTTTCCAAAATCACCTTTCAAAAACCTAGGTTAACTTAACCCTAGTTGTCCAACCCTAGATTAACTTGACCCTAGTTGTCCAACCTTAGATTAACCTACCCTTAATTGGTTAACCCTAGAGCACAAAATCCTAGATTAACTTAACCTTAGTTAGTTAACCTTAGTTCAATCCAACCCTAGTCCAACCTAACCCTATTTGTCCAACCCTAGGTTAACCTAACTCAAGTTAGTTAACTATAGGTCAACCCAACAAAGATTAGTAAACTCCAAGAATCTAATTCAAAGGCCTCTTTTCAAATGATCTTTCAATTTAAAAACCATTTTCATAGCATGCATTAAAAAACATTCTACTTTCTTGAGTTTTCAAAATTCAATTCCAAAATCTTTTCAAATGCTTCTATGCTCTATCCTAAAATGTTTTTAAGAACTTTCTTAAACTTGTCTTGACTAAAATGGCTAGAGACTTAACATTTTTCAAAAACTATTTTCAAAATGGTTCCAAAAACTCACAACCCTCAGGTGTCCTTAACCCCTTTATGGTTAAAGATTCCAAAAAAAAGTGATATATTAAATATAATCTTCAAGGTTGTTCATATTAGGGTTCTAAAACTCTAAGTATTTTCAAAAGCTCTTTTCAAAAAATAATTTTTAAGAGTCACACCCTTGAAGTAATCTTATGCCTTACATGGTGGAGGTTGTTCAATAAAGGTGAGATATCACATAAAGTTCTATAATCCTAAAGCTCTAAAAACCTAAGGGAAGTCTCTAGCTCCTTTTTCAAAAATGTTTTTAAAAGTCATAGCCTTAAAGGTGTTTAGCTATTCATTAGCTAACCTCTCAAAGTTGAAGGGATATTCAATATACTTTTCCTAAGGTACACAAAAATAGTTTTCAAAAGTCTTTCAAAGGCAAGTTCACAGGACCGTTTTTCAATCCAAACTCCATTTCTAAGACTTTCAAAACAAGAACATTCCAACACTCTATTGAGTGATTTCAAAAATATTTCAAAAATCTCTAATCAAGCTTCCAAAAACATTTCCAAACTCCATCGAGTTATTTTTTAAAACATTCCAAAACTCTCTTGAGTTATTTTAAAAACCTTCCAAAACTCTGTTGAGTTTTTTCAAAAACCATTCGAAGCTCCATTGAGTTATTTTAAAAAATATTCCAACACTTTCAAAGACATTTAAAAAACATTCTAATTCAACTTCAAAAAGTTTTCAAAAACATTCTAAGTTCTATTTTAAAGGCACTTTTAAAACTCTCAAGTTCCATTTCAAATCAAAACTCTCTTGAATTTAATGTTTAAAAAACCTTTCAAAACTCCATGAGTTCATTTTCAATCGGGCCCTTGCTTGAACTACGAATGACCTGATTTTTGCCAAATGAAATACGTAGGCAACCTAAAATGGTTACAGTCATAACTCTTTTGCTAAGTCAAATGTCAATTTTCAAAAGTTTCTATGAAATCAAAATTTTCATCTCAAATCACTTTAAAATTTTCTATTTTCAAACATCTTTTCAAAAACATGCATCATGCATCATTCATTCAAAAAGTGATAACTAAATCCCGTTTTTAAAATTCTAAAGTGGGTACAAGTGGATTATTAGTAACCAGTGATTCAAGTGAGTGTATTAAATGTGATTAGTCATATAGGTATCGAAAGGGCAGGGTAGGGTGATGATCTTAGGATATATTTCCTATACGTAACCAACTTCTAAACCATAGATTTCTATTTCGAAGACCAAAACTGGAGTTATGTTTTCAAAAGGACTTTAAAACACTTTCAAAAGGTTGCTAAAATCCCTTTTCTAAAAACCTTCTTAAGAAGGACGTTTTCAAAATATTTTTAAAAAACTAAGTTTAATCTTTAGATTATACTTAGTTCTAGGTGATCTAACACATCTTTAACTATATTAGATGACGACTCTCAATTTTTTTAAAAAGCCATTAAATCAAATCAAGTCTTCAAATTCCAACCTCTGTCGCACTTGTCCTTTTAAAAAGATAAGTTCTAACGGAGAGAATACTATATTTTTTTCGAACCAAGAGGGCTTGGTTAAAAATCGAGGCGTGACACCTAGTTTTGAGCCCATGTAATTGGCATGATCTAAATATATTCACTCCTCTTTTTTTATTTCTCTTTTCCTTATAATCAAAGTAAGAAAATAATATCCAACCTTTCCCTTTTCAATGCCCCGTTTCCTTCTTCTTATCTTTCTATTACGGCGTACATAGCATAATAATTTTTAAGTCAAATATTGACTTGACATTAATTTTGACAATATGTGAAGCCTCCAATGCAATTAGAGATTTTAAAATATAAAGTCACAAGTTTAAGAATCTGTAAAGAGTATGAGGCTCTAAAAGCTTCCAACGAAAGCAAATTTGCTTTATCAATTGTGATTATAATACTAAACTTAGCAATAGAGTTAAAGGCTTTCAAAGCTTATGTCTAAAATGACTTTGGCCTTTTGGTGTAAGAAAAAAGCTTCCACTTGGATTGCAAGTCTTAGCAGCTTTAATTAAAGTGGAGGCAACTGAAGATTTATATGTAATTTTTTTTTTATTTGTCTATCTTCTTCTTTATGTGATTTGACCAAACCGGTTCAAATTGGAAAACTTTTTATAAATTGACAAAACAGACTCAAAGAGGAGTCTGACCCCAACTCCGTTCTAGTCCCAAGTTATAGCAGGGCGAAATGGCGTATAAAATTACACTAAGCAGAGCAGGTTCTGTCATGTTCTAAAGTTCTAAACATTTAGTATTCTAAAATTAAATTAAATCATATAAAATCCATGTCGCACAATATCAGCGTCTTTCATTGCGGCGTGATATAATGCATTGGACTTATTTTTGTAAAAGGATGGAATGCTCTATATGTGACTCGATATTTTATAATAAATGTAACTCATTAGTTGACAAATGATTGTTAGGATGTTAAATTTTAATTGAATAGTTTCTAAAAGGACCCTAAATGAGATCAGGGTGGGTTGAGCAAATATTATCCCTGCCCAAATTTATTATGGGTTAGCCCTACTGAATTCATCTCCATCCCATCCCCATTTAAATGTCATATCTTACTTTAATAGTGGCTACTTCAAGGCGAGTCTCTGATATTGCTTGATAAATTGCCTTTCCTAGTTAGACTCATCGATCAATATAGGACTACTTTTATCTTATTCATCAAAACTGTTAGATTTTACCCATTTTACACTTTAGTTCAAATCACTTAGCAGTGATGTGCTAAACTTTTTTTTCCTTGAAATTATTTGATATCTATTTAAAGCCTTTGGGGGAAAGTGTAATCATCCAAAATTAACTGATAACTTGGCTTGACATTAGTTGTACAGTTAATAGGGAAAAGGTGGCAGCAACTTTTATTTTCATAGACAAAAAAAAAAAAGAAGCATTTTTACGATTTTTCAATCAATCTCAACTTAGGGTAATTTTGTTAATTTATAAAAAATTAACTTGACACAAGTCAAGACAGCTTTAGAAAGAGAATTTTAAAATTTAATAAAATGTTTGAAATAATGTAGCCTTCATAGAAAAAAAGAAGAAGAAGCGATTTTATGATTTTTCAATCAATCTCTAAGTTAATTTTGTTAATTTATAATAAATTATCTTTATAAAAGTCAAGACAGCTTTAGAAAAGAGAACTTAAAAAAAAAAAAAAATTATGAAATAACGTAGTCACCTTCCCCTCACATGACGAAGAATCCCAGATTATCACACGCCTAATTACGCTCACAGACGTGTCTTTCGTTCTTCAGGTGCTTAATTATACACCACTGTGGCCTCTCTCTCTCTCTCTCTCTCTCTCTCTCTCTCTCTCTTCGTTGCAAGGATTTCCAGGTCTTGAATCTCTTTAATACACAAGTCACAACCCCTGCAAATTCGCTCGCTCTGATCTGCAACAAATCCAATTTTAGGGTTTCATTCTCTCTCCCCGATTGGCTCTGAAGATCTGCGAGTTTTTCTACATACTGATTTGGATTATCGAGCATTGGATTTGGAATTTGAGGCATTGGTGCTGTGAATTCGAATGCGAGAGACTCCCAGGAATAGGATCTGAAGGTTGTGTTTGATTTTGGTTTTGTTCGAATGAAAGATTGATTTGTTTTGGGTGGTGGCGATGGATATGGATTTCAACGGGGATGTGGCGTGTCTCGACCCTGAGTTGTTACAGCTTCCCGAGGTGTCTCCTTTGGCCCTCAAAGCGAACCCTTACGTCGCCGAGAAGCTATTTGACCAATGGCTTTCGCTTCCTGAGACTGCTTCGCTGGTAATTTCCTTTTTCTGTCACTTGAGTAATTGGAGATACTTGTTAATAAGGAAGCATCGTTCGAGGAGTTGAATTATATGTTTTTTATTACATTGTGCTTGGTTTTCTATTTATTGGGTTGTTTCGTTTGCTATTATCCCTAGTGCTTTGTAATTCACAATGCTAGATTAGTTTACGATATGAAAGCATTAGATTCTTATTTATGTATTCATTTGGTTTTTAGGCAATCATATTTGTCACTTCCTGTTCACCCTTTTATAGTAAAAAGAGATCAATATAAATGGAAATGAAGACGAAAACGCATTTCACTGCAATGGCGAGGGGATGGTATGCTGACCAGCTGCCCTTTAATTACGTGTTTATGGATTTTAGAAGTATTGTTAAGTACTATGGTTTGCTGCTTTTTAGAGGTTCGAGTTCTTGTATCATCATTATAGTTGTTATCAGGCTATAAGAGTCTGATCGAGAGGGGCGTGCACTTTATTTTTTAATTTTATGTTTTTTTTAGTAAGTGAACTTATCTGTTGCAAGAGAAAAGGAGGAATATTGTGGCCTATTAATGAAGTAAAGAGAGAGAAATGTTTAAACTGGACAAAACAGAATATATTAATGCAAAATGAGATAACAAGAATAAACCATGGCCTGGGAAGGTTAAGAGTTACCATACAAGTTGCTGTACTCATCACCTTTATATAAATGCTATGGAAATGCTGATGATGATGGTTTTCTATTCATAGCCCAAATTGCGAGAAATCCATGCCCCTTCATATTTTATCAACTGATATAGATACTGAAACCTAGTTGGCTTGAGGCCTCTCCTAAGCATCTCAATATGAGGGTTGGAACAAAGCAAATACAGGTAGAGCTGTCTCTACAAATATGACAAAAACACAACTAACCTTAATTCTGGAGCAAACATCATCAAAGTTCAATTTTAAACTAATACTGAAAAGGGGAATCTGACAAGCTTGAATAAAAAATTTATTAATATTTAACATGCATTAGCTTTCCATGTTGAATGGCATCAGTGAAGAATTAGTGTTTTAACTTGGAAGTTTGGAACACATGAAAGGGCAATGTGGGGGCAGTGTGCTTGACTGTGTAACAATACAGGTAACAGGGATTCATTTGATGCCCTGCAAAACGGCCAAAAAACTTTAGGATGGCACATTTTTCCTCCACACGTACCAAAACTGAGTAATGAAGAACCTTATAAAAGGTTAAATACTCTGGAGTACCAAATACATGCCATTCAATCCAAAGACCAAGCACCAGTTATATGGTAGCAGTCGTCATGGACACACATGGTTGAAGACTTGAAGTTGCTGATTGACCGTCCAATTAAGGACATTAGCAAGTTTGACCAGGGACTGAATTGGAGAGGAAGGGATGTATCATTGATCAAATATGAGGCCATTTTTTCCCCATAGTTGAAAGGGATATGTAGGTGTCCTCATTGACGTGCAAAGTGTGCCAAAGTGACAATCATAAAGGTTGAACTTGATGTTAAAATTCTGAAGTTGACTCAATTGAGGGAGCACACTAAGCTTGTTGATAAATGATGGAGGGAGTTCAGGACTTTTAGGGGAGCAATTGGGGGTTCATCTTCCCTACATGAAGCATGTGAAAAATCTAGTACTTGAGAATGCATGTGACTAAATGGAAGAGCTTGGAGGTGAATCTCCAACTGCCCCTGAGGATCTTGTTAGCTAGGTCAAAATCATCTTTGTTTTTCTTTTCGGATTTTTGTTTTTAATTGGGTGGAAAATGTCACATTGTAGTATTCTTGTGATCCTTTGTAATTCTCTCTCCACAGTTTTCATAGATATGCTTATTTATTGGCTCTGCATAAACCTACTAGACACTGTCTAAAAGTATTGCCTAACATGAGTGATAGTGGGTGATTAGCTGCTGAGATGGTGATGCATTGGCAGCTGTGTTGTTGTAATGATTCTGGTGATGATGGTAGTAACTAGAAAAGAAAAGAAAAGAAAAGAAAAAGGGTGATATTTATTCAAAGGTGGAATTGGTGCTATAATCGGATGGCCTGTGTTTTGTTTTGGTTTGTCGCTGAAGACATGGGCTAACAGTCCGCTAGAATTTGATCTAAATGAGTATCTGCTCATTTTCTTATTGGTGTAAGTTTACAAGATACAAGGGAAAGTATGCAAGAACTCACTTGATAGCATGCCAGCTCATATGTATGTTTGTTAATGGAAACAAAAATGTTTACAAATCAGCCAAAATTTTAATTGCAATTAGTGATCTTGTGAATTGACAGAGTGGCTCAGTTGCTACGTAAATGTCAGTTCTGCTGACAGCTTTCTATTAATGGAAATGAAGCCTGGTGCTTGTTAAGTTTTGGTTGAATATGTTCACCATTTATATGCCCTTTTTGATTAGTAGGTTAGCTCATAGGTAACTAAAACTGCTAAGTTTTATGATCTGATATCACTTTTTGCAACAAGAAGGCTTATGTGTTGTATATGTTCTCTTGCATTTTCTTCCCCATTTGCCTTATTTTTTTCTTGGCCGATATGTTGGAAGCAACCTATTTCAGAAGTTACTTCCTTTGAGTGCAGGTGAAATCATTGCTTAACAATGCAAAGGCAGGTGTTCCCTTGAATGTCCCCGGAACATCTTCTAGCCCAAAAGCTGCTTCAAGCAATTCATTGCCCTCCATGTTTCCTGCTGGCAGTGCGCCTCCACTTTCACCAAGAAGTTCCTCCGGTTCTCCTCGTATTGTGAAACAGAGATTGGGCCCATCTAGTTTAGGTTCACCTCTAAAATTAGTGAGTGAGCCAGTAAAAGAATCGATACCACAGGTTAGCAAGTCTTTGATGTTTTTCTTCATGTCTGTTAGAAAATATTCCTCTAGTTTGTCACCTTTGAAGTGTTATTTCTGCTTGTCACTAGCTTCTAAGCATGATGGGTTATTGTTGTGATTGTAATACTTGCAACCTTGCAGTTCTACTTTCAACATGGTCGTCCACCTCCAAATGAACTCAAAGAACGATGTCTGTTCAGAATTAACCAGTTTTTCTATGGTCACTTGGATGGATTACAAATCCATGGTGAGATATAGTTAAGATATCTTTGTCTGTGTGATAGTAGTGAAACTGATTTGCATCTTTCGGTTTTATTTTGGGATGCCATTGTTAAATCTATGTATCCATTTTTTTTGGGATTCCAGAATTTAAACTAGTTACAAAGGAAATTTGCAAGCTCCCCTCATTCTTCTCTACCACTCTATTTAGAAAGATTGACGTTGATTGCACGGGGTTTGTAACCAGGTAAGCACCTTTTGTTCTTGAACAAGATCCTAGTTTCTCAATGTGGTTTATTTATATCTTAGGTGCAGTTGAGCTCATGCATCATAATGATAGATGTTTGAAGATCAATCTTTTGGATGTTTTAACTATCTAAAAAGCATGGATATGACATGATATGGATACTTTAAACATGACAACTTTCAAAAAATCAAAACAAGGACATGGTGGGGAGATAAGTAAAAACATGTAGCACATGTATTTTTAAGTTAAATATTTATTTATGTCGAACATATATTTTTTTGATAGATTATGCAAATAATCACAAATTATTCATTTATTCTACATTTATGTGTGAGAAAAGAGATGGGAATAGGAAGCTGTAATGTCCATTTTAAAAGGCCTTATGCATTCACAAACAAATTGGAAGTTGAATGGGTTTGGGTCTTCAGAAAAGTTAAAAAGCCTAAAGGAGGGATTAATTGGTATATTAGAATGGGATGGTTAAAATTTACAGTTTCGGCCTACCTCAGCTTGACCGATTGGAGTCGTCTCCTTGTTGGGTTGTCTTGGTCCTTGTCTTTGTATTCTTCTTCTTTGACTTTCAATCACCTCCTATGTCTTTCTCTACCTCTATGTATTTTTTTCCCTTTTCCAACACAGTTGGGAGAGGGATCTTTTTCGATTAGGTTGCTTCTCTTGTTGGTCTTTTTTCTTTTCTTTTTTTCCTTAATGAACAATTCTTATTCTAACTTTCAACTTTTTTTGCTCCCAAGGTCCTATATGTGTCACATATGTCCAAGTGGCAAACACAAGATCTTCCTCATGTACATTGTTTGCCTAGCTTTTATTTATTTATTAAAAATTAAAAAGAATAGTATGTTTTTGGAATGTCCAACACATGTCAGGGCATACTCAGTGTGCTTGGTGTCCAAAATGTTAGACGTGGAAACACCACCTTGGAGGCGTCTCTGGCGCTTCCTCGGCAACCATGAATTACTTTGCTGCCTATGAGATCTTATGAGGGTCATTTGACTAATGTGTGATTCATTCACCATACAAACACGAGCTAACTTGGGACAAGTTCAATTCATTAAGAAATTCAAGTGAGGGCTCTTTGTAAGCCTATGTTACATGGATGGAGCTCTTAATAGGACTGTTACATGGATGGGTATGTATGAGTGTTGGGTGCATGTATGTTTCATAAATGTTGGGTTCATCTAATTCCAAATCCAAGGACAATGGGACATGTCCAAATATATAATATTTTAATATATTTTCTTTTATTTCTGGGTACTTCGATGTTCCTTGTAAATGGAGCATTTAGCATTCCCACTTCATCCATTATGAAGCAACAAATATAACAAAATGCAACATAATAATAGCATTTTATCAGCAATTGTATGGTAAATGTGAATCAGCGACATGCTTGGTGGGTGCATGTCCAACCAACCGTGTCGATCCATTTTTCATACCTTTTTCTAAGTGTTGTGTGTCCAACATGGGTGTTTCACGGAGTTAGAAGAGTCGGTGTAAAATGTAGTGGTAAATTGTTTAAGGGACATTTGTTTAACTTTACTTTTGTATCCATGTTTTTCACTTCAGAGTTAGCAAACCGGATCTCATACACAACCCTTTTTGGTTTTGATAATTGAATTGAGGAAAAAATATGGAAACTTTACACGTATGAAAGTTCTTCCAAAGGTTTTAATTCATATACCTGCCAAGGATGAATGCTATAGTTTGTTGAGGATTGTCCAAATCAGTATTAGGACTTAGGTTTTTACCATCTTGTTTCATATAAAAGACGTACATTAATCTAACATGAATGTGTATGAAGGAAAAAAGGGAAAAAAATGTCATATATTTGTAAGTTGGTAGGCTTGCCTTTAGAGTAGGTTTCATGGTTGTGGGGACACCTACTGAGCAAGAGTATCAAGTGATCCAAAGCAGTATTCTTTTGATAAATATTTAATAAGGGAGATTCCGCTCCGCCTTTTTCTCCTTTTCAGAAATGATATCCAAACTCTTACCTTTTGATGTGTCTAAAATGTGAGTGTTTATGTAACGTAGGTAATTGTTAACTGCTGTAATAGATGGCTTCATTTTAGGCATTCCATTATATGGTTAAAACCGCTGGCCTTGGAGTTAGATTCATTTAGCTCATTCGTGAGTATGAAATTTGAATTTCATTTTGAAAAATCCATGGCTGTGGATATTGTTGGGGTACTACAGAATATACAGCTCATTTGCTACTCATTTTCCATTTGAGGTTTGAGTATTGATTTGCTCAATTTTTTTAATTGATAAGTGCTGATATGTGATGTTATCTTTAGTAGTTGGACGTGCTTTTTCTTATTTTGTTTATTAAAATTGCTGCAGGGATGCTTTTGTTGATTATTGGGTCAATGGCAATATGTTGCCAAAGGATATAGCAACCCAAATATTTACCATCTTAAAGCAGCCAGATCTCAAATACCTTACTCAGGTGGGCTTTCTTATTTTGTTTTTTTCTACCTTCAAAATCTATGATGCAGTTACTGGTTAGTTTTTTTGTTAGATATGGTTGTATGTGAATTAAGTCGTGTCAGAGGCTATAATGCCATCAGAAAAGATCATCCCGTATACATTAATTTAGGTCTGGATTATTGATTGACCTTTTTTTACTGAATATTTGTGTACCTGCTGTAGGATGACTTTAAACCTGTGCTTCGAGAACTTTTGGCTACTCATCCAGGGTTGGAGTTCTTACAGAGCACACCAGAATTTCAAGAAAGATATGGTATGATGCCGAACAGTTTGTAAGTTTTGATTGTGGCTTTGCTGTGATTTTGCATGCTTTGCTAGAAATCAATGTTGGTCATACAGTTTGCTTCTTGATTCTTATACACGACTTTATGTATCTCCATCTTTGAAATTTCATTTTTGTTTGTGTTCTTAGAAACTGATATGGCAGTACATGTACATGGCTCTGTTCTGTAAAATGGAAAAATTCAATATTGCACAATAAGGAAGAAAAAAATATATGTTTCAGTAGCCAAATGGTCTGTGGAATTTGAGTTTGCTAAATTAAAACAATTTCTACATGTTCCAAATGGAGGCAAAGTATATCAGGGATGATGAATGCCAAAAAAACCACACCTGGGATTGCACTTCCCGTCTGATCTGTCTAACCAAATTTTATGAAAATGTTAAGAGTTTGTGTGAAATAAATTTCTTGTTCCAATTTTGGCTTGAACAGATAATGAGTTACTACGTAAAAAGTATGTCTTATCAAGACAAAGGGAGGCATTTTCCGTGTACATAGCTATTACAGAAGAAGAAATTTCCAGTACATAACTTGATAACCATACACTTGTGCTAAGCATAAAGAATGAAAGACTCTTAAATCTCCCAATGTTGGAGCTCCAAGAAGAAAATTCCTTTAGAAAGCATGTTTAAAATCATCTTTAATTGTTCTAGGATTTTAAAATCTTTGACTGTCTTTTCAGGTAGCACACTAAAAGACAGGTTACACTCCTAACTTTGCTGGAGCGAGATTAGGCCCCTGTTAAGCACCTGGTTATCCCATATTGGAAAGAAAAAATGATTAATGGTCACCCAACAAGAAAATGGAAGTTGATTCACTCTTTCTGTGTCCCTCCCGTCTTCAGATCTCTTCTTACATTTTTTAGAACCCACCCACTTGACATCTATGATGATAGCCGCCCTCTTCTATAAGGTAACTGGTTCATAGTTAACAAATTATCTGCCTTTTCAAACGTGGAAGATACATTTTAAGATGTAGTTCTTGAGACTTGTTTCACATGAAATAATATTTTCAGCACTTCAACTAAAACTTCAAACTACATAAGAATAGTGACTCACTCTGTCTTTTCCTCTATGTCAAAGTAGCCTCCCCGCTTCCCCAGCCCCCACCCCAACACACACACACGCAGAATTTAGTCCCCCACAAAGAATAGCCTTGCTGACATATTGCCACCTTGAACTCCCAGTTACTTCAGGCAGTGGGAAAATTGAGATTCTTTTATTTATTCTTTTCTAACCCAAGAAATTGAATCTCCATTTTTGTGATGTTTGTTTGGAAATATCAAATATATTGGTTATATTTCTGTAAAAAGGAATCACCTAAAAAGGAATCACCACACCAACATTCTTGTGAAAACGAACCATTTTGTATGTAGCAATGAAGCACTGCTCTGTATGTCTACTCATTATCATTGTGTTCCACACTCTTGATAGCGGGTGACTCATCATATGCTTACTACAATTGGACCTAGAATTTGGATTGCCTCCTAAGTAGATTGGAAGCACTATTTAGTTCTCTGCTACGAAGCACGGACACTTCGTTTAGGATATTGTATCCGTGTCGGACACATATCGGACACATATACTCCTCAGACATGCCGAGACACGCGTCGGACATGCCAATTGGTATATCTAATATTTTTTTTAGTGGACACTTCTCGGACTCATCAGGGACTCGCATGTCCATTAGTTGGTACGTTTTGGGACACAGTGAGGTTGAAATGTTATTATTAGAAGTACTAAATGGAGTTGAATTTATAATTTTGAAACTTTAAAACACCAGAACATCAAACACTAAAATCCAATTTTCAAATCCTTAACTTGTTAGTTGTATTATAATTATGAACTTATTTAGTTGTTTCATCTTGTTTTTGGTGATTTATGAATTTTACATTCATATACATAACAAATAAAATATATAAAAATAATTATTTTATCATGTCTCTGCCGTATCTGTATCCTTATTTTTTGAAGATGTTGTGTCCTGTGTTCATATCTGTGTATGTATATTTACCTGTGCCTATATCCGTGCTTCTTAGTTTCTCTGCGTATTCCCAAATGTGAAACAACAAGGGGTTTCTTTAAATTTCTTTGAAGTGAGAATGCAATTAGTTGGTTTAGTTTTTATTTGGTTTTATTTATTTATTTATTTATGTTATTTTACCTTCTCTTTTTTCTTCAACCTCTTTTTATGAATGGGTGAGGAGTGAGGACGAATAATACATTATGATTAAAATGAACAAGCCTATGTTTAGTTTTGTAGGCCTGTTTAAAGTGAACAAATAGTAGAAATATTGGGCTTAAAAAAGTACACCCACTTAATACATTGGTAGCAGCCATTATTTGATGCAGTGGTAAAACATAGGGTTATGAAGCATTAGAATGTGGATTTGACTATGAAGACAGCCATTTCCTGTGCAGGAAACCAACGGTTGGGTTTGAAGTCAGTTTCTTTTGAGCACCCAAGATTTATAGGGTTTAATGCCTTATTATTGTTTTCTAATACCTCACCTCCCTCTCCAAAAAAAAGAAAAAAGAAAAGAAAACTTATGAACTACAACCAAAGACAATGCTATGTAAAGGAGGTAGGGGATCGAATAATGCTAGTAAAACTTATGTTGGGAGTCTTGGGACTCACTTGGGAGATAATAAAATTAATGTAGTTAGTGTTTATGTTCCTCATGTGGATTAAACGAACATATTTTTGTTTGATGTGGAATAGACGAACACATTAAGGCACAATTTTGGGATATGAGTGAAATAATGTGGGGTATACCTAAAGGTGAATAAATATTTAGAGGGGGCACTTTAATCGCCAGATAGGGAAACATTGTGGAGGATATAAGATGCCACATGGTGGACATGGATTTGAGGATTGAAATGAAGATGGGGAGGGTATCCTAGACATTGCAGTGGCCTATGACCTTATAATAGGTGTTAATAGCAAACACCTATATAAAAAGAGAGACGGACATCTAATAGCATTTAAAAGTGGATTAAATACGAGCCAAATAGACTTTCTTAACTAAAGAGTAAATAGGCTAACATGCAAAGATTGAAAGGTTATACCAGGAGTGAGTTTAACTTTGCAACATGGGACAATAATTTTAGATGTGGGTATGAATAGACTAGTTGAGGAAAAGGACAGGCATTAGAAGCTTAAGAATAAGGTGGTGGAATTTGAAAGGGCAAAAAGTAAAATTGTTGAAAGATAAAACGTTAAGGAAGCCACATGGGATTTAAAGGATCAGACAAATGTAATGCGGAATAAGATAGGTGAGTGTGTTAGAAGATTGAGATTCTTAGGCAGTCGAGAGGGAAAGCTCCATTTTGTAAGGATACCAGGTGGTGGAACGAGAAAGTTCAAAATGCAGTAAAAACAAAACAGATTTGTTATGAAACTTGGGAAAATAGTAGACAAGAAAAATTTTAAAAGATAGAAATGTTTAAGGAAAGAAGTCAAGAAAATATTTAGAGATGCTAAATTTAAAGCATATGATGCTAAGCTAGGAACAAAAGATGGGGAAAAGAGTATACAGCAACTCGCTAAGTTGAGGGAGCGAAAAATTAGAGATTTTAATAAGATTAAATTTGTCAAGAATGAAGATTCATGAGTATAGGTGCAAGATGAGGAAATCAAAGAGATGTGGTGAGGTTATTTAACAAGTTATCAAATGAAAATCATATAAGAAACTTAGTTTTGGAAAATAGTGTAATAGTTGGGAGATTAGAGGGAGTAGTTTTCTCATAGAATTAGAGTGTTTGAAGTCAACTCTGCATTAATGAAGATAAAAACAAGGGGAGCTTTAGGACTAGATGGTATTGCTTTCGCTAGTGAGGTTTGAAAGTGCCTAAGAGATGTAGGTGTGTCTTGCTTAACAAAACTATTTAATAAAGTTGTAATAACTCCCCCTTCCTTATGACTTTAGCGCTTAAATGTATCAAAAAAAAGAAAAAATATGTCTTGTAAGTTATAATTTTTACGTATGAAAAAATAAAAAAATAAACTATAGTAACTAGGAAAATGCTGGGTGGGTAAAAGGAAAATTATTTTCGTACCTCTATATAAAATTAAACAAGGGTGAATTCCTTTTGTTTCATCAAAGCAAGAGTCATCAATTTTACTGAGTTGGTTAAGAAGATATCTTTTTTCTTCTTGTTGGGCAATTTTTTGCAAAATGACCTTTCATTTTGCACAGACAAGAATGATCAGAAGTTTTCCCATGAAACTTTTTTTTTTTTCTCAGAAATTGCCATTTCTTTTCTTGGAAAAGCGATGACGAGATTTGGTGAAGGAAGAAGAAGTTTGAGAGGAAGATTTGAAATGATGCTTCTTTTTTGGTTTTCCAATCACAATTTTTGTCAACAGGACATTTGATTTGAAGATCACACCTATCACAGGTAGTGCCCAGCTTTTTGCCCGTTTGTTCAAGCTGAATGAGGAACTTTCGCTGATTGCAAAGTTTTTCCAGTGCCACAAGAGAGTGCTGAAAGAGTTCTCCAAGAGAAGCAGCTTGCAGTGAAATTCCTTTGGTATCAAGAATCTTAAAGGTTTCATTACCAAGAGGATCAGGAAGAGAATTCACGAATGCCTGCTTGAGATTGACATCATCAGTGCCATTAAGCACATGAAATCACTTAGACATTTTATCATAATGTTTTTCAAGATCTTTGCATTTAAAAGAACAGCAAAGCATCTTTAAAAATTCTTCATGAGCTTGAAATCCAAAGAAATCCACTATTCACAAAAACGGCCTTGAAATCTTGCTTTGAGATGGCCAAGAACAACAGAAAGAGTGACATACGATTGTTGCATTTCTCTGGTACACCATGTATATTCCACCTTGATGAAGAATGTCATCAAGAATACAACTGTCAGATAAGTAGTCTGGATTTATGCTAGTGATTTACCTATAAAGGAGACTAACAAAAAGGTGTAGGGACAAAACACTTAAACAAAAGAGTTATAGAGAGAAGTAGACAGATCTTCTTATGGTTCTTATATACCTAGAGAAAGCCTATGATAGGTCCCTAGATCTTTATTATGACGGGTTTCAGAAAAGAAAGGCGTTTCAAGTAGATATATTGCGATGATACAAGACTTGTATAATGGGGTTATGACCACAGTGAGAACTTATGCGGTAGTGATTTTCCTATAGTCATAGGTTTACATTAGGGATATGCATTAAGTTCGTATCCTTTAACATCAGTTATGGATTAATTAACTAAACTTGTAAAAGATGAGATACCATGGTTTATGCTATTTGTTGATGATATTATTTTAGTGCATGAAACAAAAGTAACAGTAAATGCTAAGCTAGATGGAATGCAATAATAGTAAAACCAAAATAAATCAAGGGGTAATTAAAATTGAAGGCCAATAAATAATAAAGAGTAAACAATTTGATACCCAGGCTCAACCATATATAAAGAGTTAGAGATTGTTGCTGATGTTATTAATAGAATTATTAATCTATACAAAAAAAAATGGTTACTCATAGAATTAAGGCAAGATGGACTAAGTGGAGGAAAGCTTTTTGGGTCTTGTGTGATCGACGCATACCCCAAAGTTAAAGGAAAATTTTACAAGATGGCTGTTGTGTATACCCCATTCCTGTGTGAACACCAAGTGTATACCACCTCTGCATGGCCCCCGTATGAGGAAAGCCCCACACAAGATCCATAAGGCCATGACACGTGTTCGGGATGCCAAATGACACCTGTCCATGCTTGTGTGTTGGGGACGCCAAACAGGGCGCATGAATCAGCCACACGCACAGGCCATAAGCACTTCGTGTGTGTCCTGGCTTGCTGCGCAGCTGGTTCACCGAATAGCCTCTCTAATCTCTTTAATTTGATGTATAGAGATACATGTTTTTGCTTCTCCCATTTTTTGTACATGGGTGCTATCCCTTGGTACCTTTTTAATTTAATTTAATTTCTTATAAAAAAAAGTTTTTCCATGCAGAAGAACTGTAATTACAAAAAATGGTGTAACAATATGTAGGAATATTAGGTGAAATTACTTGTAATGAGGGTTTTGTGAGGCCTATAAAATGGCAAACTGGGGAAAAACAATTTAGGCCTTGGAGAAGGAAGGAAAATTGCAAAATTTGGAACATCTTTGCTTTATCCTCGCCCCTTTCTATCTCCATGTCTCCTACTATCTCCCTTTTCTTCTCTTTCAATATCTTTGTCTCATTATATATGAAAAAAAAAAGGGCCTGCATATTTCTTTGCTCTTCACATGATCAAATAAATACTTGTAAAATCTATGTTAGAACATTGGGTAAGGATGTAATTTTCTTTTCTGATTACAACACTTGAACCGTAAATCATATTACACTTTTTGATAGTTGGGAAATTTTCTGCATTCACAAAGTTGCCTTGAATTACCTGTCGAGTATCCATCCGTTTGCTTCTTTTGCTTTAGATAATTAACTTGGCTTGTAGTATTTTGTGTGGTTTTCCGTCTCAGATTTTGTTGTATTCCTTGGCTTTCTATTGTCATTTCAATATGTTGCGTACATGATGAGGGAAGAGTGTTATTTCTGGTTCATACTGAGCATGTTGTGGTTTAATTGCTTTCAAGTTGAGATTTGTTACATATTTCCTAGTGCCTTTAAATATGGTATATTCTTCTGATGCATTTTTAACATGTGATTTATGTCAATTGGCCAGCTGAAACTGTAATATACAGAATATTTTACTACGTGAATAGATTGGGCAACGGTCATCTTACGCTGAGGGAGCTGAAACGTGGAAATTTAATTACTGCAATGCAACATGCTGACGAAGAGGAGGACATCAACAAAGTCTTAAGGTAGATAGGCTAAAAGTGGCATAGTTGTTGTTGGACAAGATCTAAGACTTATGACTGTTGTTTATTGAATTTTTCTTTTTTATTTATTTATTATTTTTTAAAAGAAGAAGAGGGAAAAAGAAGAGGGGGGGGGGGGGGGGGTGTTGGTTTAAGTTCAGCTGGGGGTGAGGCTTCTTATTGGTCCTGTCTTATGAAATGCATGTAAGAGTTGGTCTATCGTGGCCTTTTTGACACACTCGGAGTCCCTTAATAGGATGGGCTGGTTTAGAAATGGGAAACTATTTTCAGGCCGGTTAATCGCCTAACTTTTATGTTCCCCACGACGGTCTAAAATATCCATCTGACCCATGTTCCCAGAAAGGAAATATTCATACATCACTTTCATTCATTTAAGATGTGTAATTTGCAATTTAATGCATGCTTGTTTATTATTACAATCTAAAAACTGTTCTTGCTTCATATTTCCTTTTCTATTCATATTTTTCTGCAGGTACTTCTCTTATGAACACTTCTATGTGATATACTGCAAGTTTTGGGAGCTGGATACGGATCATGATTTCTGGATTGATAAAGAGAACCTCATCAGATATGGTAACCATGCACTTACCTACAGGATCGTTGATAGAATATTTTCCCAGGTTTGTGTCATTCAGAGAATGCTTTTGTTCTTGTATTAAACAACCTTTTTTGTGCAAGACAAAATGTTGGTTGATCAGAGTGTCACTAATTTCTCTCCTTTTCATCCTTAATGCTTCAATATCACCTCAGGTTGCAAGAAAGTTTACTAGTAAGGTTGAAGGAAAGATGGGATATGAAGATTTTGTTTACTTCATACTGTCGGAAGAGGATAAATCATCTGAGCCTAGTCTTGAATACTGGTATGTCTAGCTTTACATATCTTTTTATGAGGAAGTGATCTATTAAAGGAAGGCACCAAGGGGGTACCTATTTATTTGTTTTCACAAGTACCAAGGGCATACCTACATACTCTATGCATCCAACCATTACTCAAAAGACTCCAAAATCCAAAAATTGGTTCAAAAGTGTATGATGCTGGAGATAACTTGGCAGGAAATTTAAATAACTAGGGTATTGCTATCCTTTGGCTCTTTGTATCTGGCTAGAACTTTGCAGGTTGGGCAATATTCCAGTTTTAGGCGTTATAAAACTCTAAGGTTCTCATGTACTACAACTTGATTTGAATGTAGATGGCATCTATCAAAATACAGACATTAGCCATGACGTGACAGCGAGAGATTAAAGTAGGCCCATATTATCGTAAACCACTAATACCACAGTGATTTACATTTTGGAATGCACATCCTAAAGCATGGTGTATTTTCATCCCGAAACACTAAATTTTAGCAATGGAAATATTTATTTAGTTATTTCTTCAACTGTTTCCTTAGGAGAAAAATAGTAAAATCTAGAGAGTGAAGTTTAGGCATATCAAATGTAAAAAAGGCATCATAGTGCTACTAAAAATGTGTTTTTATATGATTAATTTGAAGAATAAGTGATTATATTTCACTGGATGTCTAATTGGTAAGACAAGATTACACTCACGTTTGGAAGTATCTTAATAATGCCAATATTGTGATCTATACAAGCCTTCTCCTAACTTTCTACATTCTAGAGTCTATGGCATACCACATTCCTGTTCCTATTCCTGTTCCTGTTCCTCATTGAAACAATCCACTTTTGAGGTAACATTGTAAGTGTAGATAGATAGATAGGTTTAGATACTCTTTTACTCAACTCAAGAAAGGCATGAAACTCATCTACTTTAAATGGAATTTATTACTACCATGAGAACTCTTTGCATACACAAGTTGTCGCAAATTGCAATAGAAATAAGTTTTGTGACTTATATGTGGTGTAAACTTATAAGATGCCTCAATTTGTAGTCGCTTTAATGTTTCAAGTATTTTTAGCACTATAATGTGGATTTAATATGATTAATTTTTAAAAATAATAGTTTAATATGGGCTTCAGTTATCTATTTAAAAGAATCTAATTCTACTTAGTTGCTCAAATAATTGTAGAGCTAAAATGATTGTCATATTTATCTTGTTGGAAGTGTGACTTCTGATATTCATCACCCTACCACCCAAAAAAAATCCCAAAAATGGAAAAAAAGAAGGAAAAGGAAGAAGAAGAAGAAGCAGCATGACATTTGATTACTTGTTGAAAGAAGTCTTCTTAAAATCTAATAGAGCTTTTAGTTCTGCCAACCAAGATTGGTTGAGGAGCTCAAGATATATATATTTTGTGGATAGGTAAGGGGTTTAAGGGATTCAATCTACTTGTAGATAGTATAGAGCCTTTAGGGTTGTGGCTGCAAAGTATTTTTTAAGGATATCCACCAATGCACCAACTATTCATGAGATTGTAGAAATGTACTAGAAAAATCTTTTGAGCCTTCCTTTTATTTATTTATTTATTTATTTTTGGGGTGTTTTTTTTGTTGGTTTCAGTGATAGTGAGCATGAAAAGAAGAAAATGGAAAATCTGAAATTATCACAAGTTGGATGTTTTATTAACTTGTTTAGGGTTAACTTAACTCTTATTTTTATGTAATTTTGAGTTAGAATGCTCTTGCATATGTTTCATTAAGTTTTTAAGGGTAATTTAGCAAATTGCTAGACTTGTGTTGTAGGGTAAGCCCATGGGTTGTATAATGGAACAAGTCATGCTATTGGGTTACATATGGAGTCCTTAGTAGGTTCATAATATTTTATTGAAGGGTTAAAATTTTATTTTGACATATCATTTTAGTTTGCTCAGAAGTAGAAATTTTTCGAAAACATGATGAAATCAAAAGTGGGCGAGTGAAGTTTTGAATACGAAGGCGGAGATATTCAATGAATCAAAAAATATATTCGATGATACTATGGGTGGTGCTAATTTTTATTCACTTCAAAAGGAAGAAGTATACTATATATTTATTTAATGCTAAAATCCATCTATATGCTTTTATCAGGCTAATTAAGCAATAGTTGGACATGTTTGAGGGCTGCACATTCATTTAGATTAGAGAAAACAAAGGTCGACTAGATGTAGTGTGATTCGGAAATGACAAGGAAACTTAAATAATGTCATATTTATTTTTAATTATGTCATAATACTATATTATGCAATAACATAAAGAATAATTTTCCAAAACTAAGTACTTAGTTTTAATGTGACATTATTATAAGATTATTTAAAAGTTTATGCATTTTTATTTAACATATCAGTCTGAAATACTTCCACAGCAATATTGGACTCGAATAATTATGCAAAAATTAGGAACATCTTTTACTAAATAATAATAATTTTATTAGCAATGGAAAAGGGGGCAGAAGTGTTTGGGCCTCCTAGCCTAAGTGGGGGAGGTCCTTGTTTAAAACATTCAAATGTGGTCTTTTGATGAATAAACATTAAAAAGGGTTAGATTAATGGGAAAAGGAGGAGTCGCAGTCACACAAAACATAATGCAGCTGATCGGCGATCTCAAGTCTGTGACAGTGTGACTAGCGATTTAGACCAACAAAGAAGAAGCTTCTGACAAGATTTGAACTTGATCCACCCACCCTTGTACTGCAAACTTAAATTGGAAGGCCTCCAACTCCAATCATCATTCCCTCCTTCAGGCAGCCCAAGATTCTTCTGGTTAGTCTTTTTGCCTGTGTGCGCATGTGGCAGATGTGTCAACCCCATTACAATCGAAACATTCTGAAATGGACCATTTCATTTGTACCCTTGGAATTTTGATATTCTCGTGTTTTCATGTCGGTGGACCCCAAAACCAAAAAGTTTGGTTGTTTTGGCCAAAATAAAATATCTATGTATATAGAGAATTTTTGTGAAGCTTACAAATATCTATGTATATAGTTGAGTTTTAGAGAATTTGTGTGAAGCTTTTTGTGGGTTGTCATGCTTTGTGCAACTTTATCTTCATTATGTTTTTTTGAATGGAATTCAAGGTGGGATTTATAGAATTTCTTCCTCCCTCTTCATCATCTTCTTCTTCTTCTTCTTCTCCTTCTCTCACATCTATTATTCTCGGGTTACTGTTCACAGGCCCTAAACACTATCATTTTTAGCCTCAAACCCTAGCCAATTAAGCACAAATCATCCATAACCTTTCCCCCTACCCTTTGGCATTTAATTCCCCTTTTAAAACCTTAAAACCTATTCTAGCCAAGAATTTCCAGCACACTATTTCCAAAATTCCTGCAACCTGCAACTTTTGAAAACCAACCAAGTCTCACCTTTCTCTATCCAGAAGCCCTAAAAGCCTTCTTCTGCCTTTTACAACCCTAAGTCTAGAATCTATTCATATCCTAAATCTTGCTAACCCTATATTCTATTACTATTGTATGCCCATCACAATTCCTTTTGTATGTAGTATTAGGCCCTAGTTTCTGAATTTGTCCTCTGTCCGGTAGGCGGGGGGAAGGTGGCAGTAGCCCCTGTTTTCAGCTTAAATGTAGGTGGAAGTGGAAGATCTTTCGTACAGACATTGCAAGGAATAGAAATGGCTTCCACATTGTAAGTTTACAGCCTAGGCTGCCAAAACTTTTTCGCAAAGTCACTTGATTTGGAGAGAGAAGTATATGCAATCTCAACAATAGCCATTCTAAATTATAAGCTGATAGTGATGGAAGCGCCCAACAATGGGTGTTATGTAAACCCGATTCATAGTTGAATTTTTATTCTTTTCGATAATGTGAATGGTATTATTAATTCTTCCCACGAATATCAAACATCGTACATGATTCTCCTTCTTTTAAAATCTATTCAACAAATCAGAGCTAAGTTTATGCAATCAGAACCTATGTTACATGACTCGGGTACGAGTTCCGGGTGTAAATATGTGGTTAAGGATACAGGGACTTCACAAAATATTCATATTTCTAAATATGCTTCTTTTATTTTCTGAGATAAAATAGTATTTATAAGGTACTATAGACTATTTCATTGGGAGTTTTTCATATTTATATGGTAAACTCGAATTACTAAATATTTTTGTTAGGTGAATGTCTAACAATATTTGTCGGACACATACCCATACATTTACCCAGGTGATGGGTCGTATGTCTAACAGGGATACTGTATACATTTTAGAGGAGTCCATGTAACATAGATCACAACAAACCATCTACAAAAAAAGGAATAAAAAATCAAGGTTGTGTTTGGCAGAGTTTTTGAAACAGTTATCTGTTCTTAAGAGCTACAGAAAGCAGAAAACTATAAATTCACTCTGTTTTTCTCGAAAACTGTTTTGGAACAAAAAAAGAGTTAAAAAAGAGCCACTTTTCGGAAAACAGCAGAAATCTGTTTTCTGTTTCTTGTTTTCTAATTAGAGATTCTAAAATAACTGAAAACACACTTGAATATACTTCAAACCTGTGTTACCGTGATGCTCTACTACCCTATTGAATTACGTTTTTAGAATGGCATTCCGAAACATGGTACTCTAGCATTTCGAAACTGTGAATTTAGTGATCCAAAGCGATCCCAAACTTTTTTTCTATTTATATCTTTAAAGGTCATCTAACGAAGAGAAACAAATCAGTTATAATGAACAAAAATATAGGAAGAATTGAATTTTGGCATAAAAATATTCAAAAAAAAAATAGGCCATAATACTCCTAGAATGTGTTTTTAAATGATTGATTTGAAGAAAATTCATTATTGAAGAAAATTCTTCTAGAAGTACCTTAATTCTAATAGTATACTTCATAGAAGTCTACATCTAGCATACCATATTTTAGAATATGTGGCGTATCACGTTTCCGTTACCGTTTCCCGTACCGGAATGATCCGGTTGCAGGTAACATAGCTTCAAACAAGTCTTTAGGTTTCGTCAAGATAAAGAATCTGTCTGATATGTTATTGTATTCTCGGCACTCGCTTCTTTTTCTATTTCAAATTTTCTTTTCAGGCTTTGTCAACCATCCCTTGATCCTCGACCTTGTGGCAATGCATGCAAAATTGAATCAAAAGCAAGAAAGCTTCCAGTATGGTTGATTAACCAAGGCCTACTTGAGTATCCAACTTTTCGCCTTGCGAGAGAGAGAGAGAGAGAGTGGCACTTTTCATGATGGAGTCACTAAGATGAAATTATCACCAATTTTGAGCTCAGCATTTATATATTTTTAATCCTTTATTTCCTTCTATTGTTTGGGATGCTTTTATTCATTATAGTGTCTCTGGGAGATTGATGGACTAATTGTTAGAAATCATGACAAAGCCTTTTAGTTTATCTACTATGCTTGACATTGATTTTTTTTAATCAGGTTCAAGTGCTTAGATTTGGATGGGAATGGGGTTCTGACAAGAAATGAAATGCAATTCTTTTATGAGGAGCAGTTGCATCGAATGGAATGCATGGCCCAAGAGCCTGTGCTCTTTGAGGATATTTTGTGTCAGATAGTTGACATGGTTGGACCAGAGGTCAGCTTATATTATCTTTTATGGCTTGGTTTATTTTTTCCATTTGGTAATAGTTTTGGATCTTCATATCTTGTGTGCTATGTGTGTTTGGAATAAATTATGATGAAGATGACTTCTAATGGCCACTGCAATTACCTCTTAAGACGAAGTTGGCTTACATGTGTTGTGCTGTAATTTTTTTTGCTATGCTTATTACTGCCAGTCATAGAATACTGCATTACCTAGTCTTTCCGGGGGATTTATTTTAGACTGATGTAATTCTGAGTATTCTATTATAACATTTGACAGATAGAAAGATACCCGAGTGTTGAACTTTTTGACCTTTTTTCTATGTAGACTATGAATATATATATGAATATAAAAAAAAAGATACAAGGGGATACCACCCATGTATACTATAAGAGGATCAAGACAAAGACATATATCCTCTACACACAAAGTTTACTCAAAAGAGACTACAAAGTCCAAAAATTAATTTAGGATGGGTCAGCACCACCAGAGAACCAACTAGACAAAAATGAAAGACATCTACTTTCAATCTAAACACGGGCTCTTCTCTTCCTTCATAAGTCCTCCAATTGCGCCCACTCCAAGTGATCAACATCAAAACATGAGGCACCGGATACCACGCTTGCTTTTTCCTCTTTCCCTCATTAGCCCCTCTCCAAGAGGTATTGTGATCATCAACGATCCTAAGAAAGTCCCAACGGATCTGAAATGGCCCAACAATGAGAGACCAAAACTCTCTGGCCACCGAACAGTGAATGAGGAGATGATTAACTGATTCCCTGTCTTCTTTACTCTTGCACAACTAATTAACAAGAATCTACCTTCTCCTAATCAAGTTATGAGTGGTAAGAATCTTGTCATGCACCACTGGCCAAACAAAGTATGTGACCCTAGGAGGAGCCTTATAGACTACACTCCTTTCCATGGAAAAGGTTCTCTTCTTTGACCCACCAATGCTTCATAAAGAGACCTTACGTCATAGCAACCAGATCTTGACTTAGTCCATTGATCCACATCCTCTCCTTCTGAATGAGATATAGAGAAAAGAATACCTATTAACTCCACCAACTTCTTCATCTCCCAGTCATTCAGTTCTCATCTGAAAGTAATATCCCAAGACACTTGTGAGCATTCTATTTTAAGCAAGGATCAAAATTTCGATTCGAGTGGTTGTCTCGGTTGGCCCGGAAACGGAAACGTTTCGGAAACAATTTGGAAATGTTTCGGATGTTTCGGAAACATTTGAAAAGTGACAAATATTAAAATACAATATTTGGTGTTTTTCTCAATGAAAATTGTACAACATCTATGAAAAGTTTTATATTCTAGCAATGTATTTTGATGCATTTTGATGCATATAGCAATGTATTTTGATGCATTTTTCTATATTCTAGTTGTTTTGATGGAAATAGTAGTGTTTCGTTATTTCAGTAGTGAAACGTTTCGGTCTCTTAGGAAACGAAAACGTAAACGTTTCGAACGTTTCAATAGAAACAAATGAAAATTTTATTCCTTGATTTTAAGGTACTCCCTAATTGTTACCCCTATTATGCACCACTCAAGCAAGAGCCGAGAAAGCTTCCTCCAGCCTTATTACGCTGCACCATAGATGATTCTAGAACCGAACACTCTAATCATTTTCCACTGCAAAGTGAGAATGATTTCTAAAATCATCCCACCTAGAATGAATTCCTCTCCGTAGCCCACAACATAAGATATTGAAACCTCCAAAGCCTACCAATCCCCCCAAGAGCTCAAACCTTTTCCAAAATTTCTTCCCTCATAAGTAAACCTCCACAACAATCTCCCAAAGAGAGCTTGGTTAAAGAATCCCTGAATCTCCGATCCACCCTCTCAGAGGGGCATAAAAATCGTGTCGCAATCTACTAGATGATATTTACATTTACCACCAGTCCCACTGCAAAGAAAATCCTTGTGCACCTTCTTAAGTCTATTGGCTGTCACAGATGGAATAGTGCACAGAGACATAAAATAAGTAGTGAGTCTCAGCAGAGCACTCTTGATCAACATAAGCCTATCCCCTTGGGATAAATATTGCATCTTCCAACAAGCCAATCTCTTTTGAAATCTCTCAATGACAGAATCCTATACAAGCTTCGCCTTGTAAGTTGTAAGGGGAATCCCATGGGAGACCCAAGTAGCTAGATGGCAAGGAATCCACTTCACTAACCATAATAGAAGCTAAAGCTCCTAAATTATGCAACTCCTACAGGAATCAAGGCCAACTTCCTAAATTCACCTTCAGACCCAAGACTGCCTCACAGCACAACATAATAGTGTCATTTGCATAAAGCAAATGAGACACAATCAGAGAAGCACCATCAACTCTACCAACTTTAATACCTTCCCAGAAACCTCCTCGTACAACCCTAAAATTCATCCTATGTAGTATATCTATAGCCAAGATGAAGAGCAAGGTAGATAGAGGGTCCCCTCGCCTTAGGCCTCTGGAAGTTTGAAAGAAGCCAGCTGAAGATTCATTAATCAGCACTGGAAGTCTGAAAATGGAGATACAAAAACAAATCCACTTACTCCATCACTGACCAAACCCCATCCTGTCCAACAAATAAAGTAAGAAATTTCTAATTAACATGGTTGTAGGCCTTCGCAGTATCCAGCTTACAGATTAAACCCAACTTCTTGTTACGCAATCTCAAGTCCACGCTCTCATTAGCCACAAGCACCGCATCTAGAACTTTTCCCCCCTACAAAAGCATTTTGAGAGTCCGACACAACCTTAGGCAACACTTCCTTCAACCACTGCGCTAACTTTTTTTTAATTATCCCTAAATATCGGTGGTGCCTGCAATTGCCTACAAGTAAATTCCATTGTACACTAGTCCTGCAGTATTGAAGCACGTATCATCTATCGAGTGGCTATTAGAAGGCATTGTTTCATTGCAATAAAATATGATCTTTTACACACGCCCGAGAGATTAGATTGATCTTATACACACGCATTCAATGTCCCCAATTACTTGAACTAAAGAATTTAATGGTAATATTGGAAGTCTGACACTTCATGCTTTCTTACTTGCAGAATGAGAGCTATTTTACACTACGTGACTTGAAAGGCAGTAGACTTTCAGGAAGTGTTTTCAATATCCTTTTTAACCTTAACAAGTTTATGGCCTTTGAAAGTCGTGATCCATTTCTAATTCGTCAGGTACGCTGGTCATTTATTCTCAGCAATTTTTTGGTTTTGCAGAACTTCTTTAACTAGTTCTGGTAATGATCACAAGGATGTTGAATTGTGAACAGGAGCGCGAGAATCCAAACTTGACAGAATGGGATCGTTTTGCCCACAGAGAATATATTAGGCTTTCAATGGAGGAAGATGCTGAAGACGCCTCCAATGGAAGCGGAGATGTTTGGGACGAATCACTTGAGGCCCCATTTTGAGTTCTAGTTGGTAAGCTGTTAAAGCAAGACTTTAAAATATATTATCCAATTAAAATTATGTTCTTTGTTTAAATTATGCGTTGACTGTGAAGATTGCCTTTCAGTTGAGCAGGGCAAATTTTGAGGTCTCTGTACTTACATTAAACTGTAAGCTGTGCACATGGCATACAAACAAGGATCAGAATCCATAGATAATTGGTTATCCTTATAAACAAGTGTGATGAAAAGCTTTGAAAAATATAACTTTGACATAATTTTAGGGTGACCAGAGTATTTGAATAATCTAATTCGCCTTGATTTCTTTAGTTGCTGCAAAATTTCTGGAGCAACATGTCTTACACTATAACAGCCTAGATGAGAAAGATTATCAACCAATGGTCCTGGACGTCTTTACTGGATTATACGTGTAGTTGATAGTCCTTAATTGAGGTGGTTTCTCTCTGGGCACCTAATATGCTTTTGGTTTATTTGGAGGGTTTTAGTAGTACATCTTGTGTTGTCATCCCTGGAAGCGATGCTACAACAAAATAATAGACTAGTAGTAAATGCAATTTGAAATGAGTAATTGGAATGTTACATGAATAACACTGTTCCCTTCAAACCTGCATGATATTTTACTGTCAAACTATGTTCCTGAAAGAGGAGGAAAATGCTGCCTGAAACAGAAACTGCAATGAAATTGGTTACTATTAAATCTTATATTTGCTTTTAACTGCAGCTGCTTATGATGAAGCTATGAATTTTTATGTCAAGCTGGGCCCTTGACAAGATGAGTAATTTTGCTGGATTAGTGATTGAATGGGCTCAGCAGGCTTTCAAACCCAAAGTAGAAAAATTTTGAGGTTAGTGAATTGTCTACTTTATCTGGAGCAGAGAGTACTCGGGTCAAGCAAAAGCATTCAAAAGTGGTCTTAAGAGCGGTAGCATCTAATTCGACTACTGATTCTGCAGGGGAAGGCTAATTGGTGACTGGTGATAAATCAGAAACAGTTGACAATAGTTCAGAACTTTTTATTTATTTTATTTTAGTTGTAACATATAATTTTTGTTTTGTTATTTTTTTAGAGCTGTTTTCAGTATTGTTTACATTCTTCTGAACGAGGCTCTATGTGGTGGGTTGCTGTCTTTTCTTTTGTTTGTCATCTTGTTCTGTTTTCTTTTCGGCTTCCTTTGTTCGTAGCAATTTGGATTTGAATAGTGTTTTATATGAGATTTATGATTATGAATGCTTTCAATTTATTGTCAATGTCAAACGAGTTATTATTATTATTATGATAATGACGATTTGTTTCCGAGTACGTGTAGAGGGCAAATTTCTCTGAGCTTCCACAAGGAAAATTAGCTTTATTCAGGTTATTCACAAAATCAATGTGCTTACCTGAATGAGGATAGTGATGATTTTACAAGACGACGAAGAATTTTGTGCTTCATAAATTTTGATATACGAAGTTTTAACTTTTCAACTGTCAAGAGTTTTTCGGTGCTTGGTCGTGTCGGACCCAAAGGGGCAAGCTCTGCTTTAAGAGTTTGCTGTCTTTGCCCTTATGGAAACAACTCTGTGCTGGAATCCTAGTTAAGTGGTGTAGATAATGTAAAGCCTCGCCCTGGAACGACGAAGTTTCAATGAAGGCCTTTTTGAGATATATGGGAAGGAGGCACCAAGTCGAATGATGGTATCGAGAGGCACCCATTATAGCGGGAGATAGGTATTATGTGGATTGGTGGTTAAGGACAAAGGATTGTCAAGGTGTCAAGGTAAGGGCATCATCTTGATCTCAAGGACTACGAGTCACTTGAGGTGAGGTCGAGCTCATTGTCTCGGCTTGGCAGAGAGAATCTTGAGTATATGATCTCAAGGGTAACGTATCACCTATATATGTGTCAAGTACGCCTATAAATAAACCTATTACCTAAGGATAAGCAAGGACGAGAGGAAAGAGGTGAAGAGTTGTCCAAGTACATAGTTAAAGCTCTACTGCCATTCTCTTTTTGTTTACAATCTGCTTTGTTTTTTTACCTCCAAACGATCTTATTGTTTGTGCTGGTGGTCAACTGATTCCTACATCTCTAACTCCCCACTTCAAACCATCTAGAAGTGGTTTCACCCCTCTCTATTCGTAGTTGTATTTAAAACTTTTATTTTGCTTGTTAATGTGTGGAATGGTAAGGAGGGCACAGCAGCAAGATTGCTACATTGTGACTTAAGTGTTACAAGTTCGAAATGGGTTAGAGAAGATATGAATTCTACCTCAGCCTCTTCATTTGATTGTCACTCTTCTTGTCTTCGACACCTTTTTTTTTTCATACTAGCAGGCAGGCATGGCAATGCTTGTTCAAATGAAGTGAACATGACAATTACTGGAAAAAGGTACATTAACCAACACTAATTATCAGCTTTTATCTGTGGGCAGTTTAGGGACATTTTTTTTTTTGTGAAAACTGCGCTTGCCTTCATGTACCAACGAGTGTAATGTCATACAAACAGAATATCTATATAGAATGATGCTGCAATTGAGTGGCAAATTTGAATTTCTTTTATGCAATGATGTCCTAAATTCTCACAATATAAAGATCACTAAAGCTTGCGTGGCTTCTTGACAAAGAGCGACATAGCTATGCCGGTAATATCCTGCACCATTCACAACTTGTACTTATCCAATTTGCATTGATGCCGAGAAACAAAATCTCTATTTGTTTCTATCAAAACAATCCAAACGTTTTTGTTTTTTTAAGAGGCCGAAATAAAATACTAAAGTAATAATAAAATGCTAATAATTCTATCAAAACACACCGGAGCGGGTGAGATGCATGCATCAAAACATAGCACAATATACCAAAATAATAAGTTGTGTCCACATGAGTTTAGAACTTTTATTAAATGTTCATTTTTTATTAAAAAAAATGCATAAGATTGTACTTCAATACATTAATTTGAGTCACTTCTGAAATGTTCTAGAAATATTTTTGAAATGTTTATATTTTTATGTTAATCAAAATAGCAAATCAAAATTATTAACATGAAAGCATTGTCAGGGCCAGTTTACGTGCACTTTGATTAAATCGTTTTTTGGTTGAGTGTTCGGACCAATTCACATGGATAAATCTCTCGCAGTCTAGTTCCAAAAGGTTGCTAAATTTTGAATTAATGCTCTTTTTTCGCCCTTAAGGGTTAAAATTAAGATTTGGTAAATCATAGCTTAATCAATACAACTCCCAAATTCGAGTGATTAATAGTGTTTCTGGAATAATTATGATTGTAATTGCATAGTAAAAGTTGGAGTACTCGATTCCGAGTGGTGAATTTTTTTTTGTTTTTTGTTTTTGTTTTCCTTGGGATAAAACTTCATTTCTTTATCTTTCACAATTTAGCATCATATAAAGTTGTCATATATATTAGAATTTAAGCAAGTATGCTTTCATAAAATTACCATTAACGTGCCTATTTCTCAACGTTCCCATAAAATTCTCTATAGCTTCAATTGCCCCATATCCTTAATGTATTTATCAATCTATGTTGATATCCATAATGCTAATTTTATTTATATAGTGTGATTGTTGCTGTATGTGTTTGTAGACGATTATTAATACAATTATTTGGCATTTGCTATGTATTTTTGGGATTATAGTCATAATCACGCATATATTAGTTACACATAATTTCTAGTTCATCTATATCTTATCTCTTGTAGAATTTCAGGCTATTTGTATTTTCTATACATGTAAATCATGATTATATATATATATATATACATATATATTTATATACTTTAAGTTATTATAAGTAAGAGAAATTTCACAAACACAGAGAGGAAGAAGTCTAGTCTCTCGAGCTATAAATCTAGATGCCTAAAGTTTGAAACTTGGCAATACTTTGGGGCTAGGTCGCTGGAGATTTAACTTTCATGAATTGTTTAGTTCTGGAGTGAATAGCTTACATTTGACTAGAATGTAAGTGGATACATAAGTTAGCCCAGAAATCGTCTGACCCAAAAGAAAAAAAAAGACTTCTCGTTGTGAGCCATAGCCACAAGGGGAGGAGGGGGCCAAAAAGACCGTTAGGGCAGTGTATGTGTATCCACATATGTGTAGTTGTTGAGAAGCAAGATGGGTCAGACAAAGCACCATAGCACACTAGCATTGAAAATCATATGGGCTAAATGACCTAGTAAAATACAAAACTAGCTCCTAAAGAAAATAATGGCTCAATAAAAAAGGGGTGATCCAGTGGCCAGTTAGTCCTCCTGTTAAGTACGATTTCTCTTTATTTTTCTCTGTGCCCAGCAATCATTCATATCAATTGCTCTTTTTAGTGGGGACTGGAGAGGAATAGTGCGGGAAGGGAGCGAGACCGCATGAAATTATATGTTTCATAGAATCGGTGGTCGTGCACAAGTTCTGAGAAAGTAGAGGGTCGAAAGGTTTGACACCTTGCAACAAAAAGAGAATGATGGCTTTTGTGAAAAAATTGTATTGAATTAAAACTATGTAGTGTATTGTTAACATGTGTTCTTAGGACACATTTTAAGCATTTTTTTTTTCTGGTTATACAAAGTATTCGAACTTATTTTTATAATTTTTTACATTAAAAATACAATTATCAACACTATATATAACAAGATAAAGCATGCTTAAAATGTTCCACGGTAACATTTGCCAAATATATATATTGAAGCAAATGTACAAAAAACAAAAAAAGCAAATTGTTTGGTTCTTAGGCTATTAAATGGTCACATGTACAGGTACGAAAGAAATTTAAAAATAAACGGGAAAAATACAAAGGAATAAGAGCATAATATTGTGTATTATATTCTAATGGAATTCTGTTATCATTATTGGTTTCCTTTTGTATTAAATAATGATTTTTTTTAAAGAATATTAAATAATGACAACAGCGAAGCCTCAAGTGGGAGGTTAAATAGTCATTTGTAGAAGTCGCCTAATTAATGTATAACCCAACACTGATTTGAATGTAACAACAGCTTCCAATGAATTGTACAAGAAAACGAAATCGCATGAGAGACAATCAATCATGAATGCAAGAACTTTGTAACTAAGCACTACGGAGGCAGGCAATTAATCATAATCATGTCGATTGATTGGTTTGAAATATCAAAACTTTAAAAATACTCGTTTGGAAGTAAAATATAGTGCAGCAAAAGAACGGTACGTATAGGTTTAATATAATTTTTTTTTTTAAATTTGATATAAAAATATAAGAATGTCAAAAATACGAATACATGATTATATGCGTATCATGCAAACATTAACTAAAAAATAGAGATAAAAAATAGGGTAATATTTGAAAGTAATTCCTTCTTCTACATATTAGTACGTAGTATTTTTGTCTCATGTATATATATAACAATTTTTTAAAACAGATTATTAACAAACAGCTAAATTAAAATGCTAGATAAGTAAATTTTAATTTTTATTATTTTATTCTTTCAATACTTGTTACAAGAATAGGTTAGTTTATCAAGTTCAATTTCTAATTTAACTTTTTGACTATTAACAATTGAGAAGTTATAGAAATTATGTTTAATAATTTTGGCATGCCAAGTATTAGAAAAATATTACAAATATATTTGACATGATACGAGACAACAAATCATGAGCTATAAGTTTTTTCTATAATTGATTGAGTTGAATGAATCCAATGAGCAGTATTTGTATTATTATAATTATATATTAAGTATAAACCAATAATGCAATAATGTGCTAAGAATATATTAGATTAATCTAATTTTAAATCAAGTCTTTCCAATAGTATAATATGTAAAACATTTAATACATGTATGATCAAACTCAAAATGATGAATATTTTTCGTGAGGCATCAGATTTGAACAAAAAATGAAAGTTTTTTATTTTATTTTTTATGTATACATATGTAAGAAAATATATATGGTATACAGAATACCTTATGCGGATAAAAATACGATGTACAGATCATCTTTGCTTGCTTTACGAGCCCTTCATGCAACATGTGCAATATACCACGAATGAGTCCAAAATCTCATTTGTGTCCTTCCTCATCGTACAGTAAAGGGCTGCTAGAGTCTAATACGAAGAACATATGTTCCAAATCCTAAGACACTGAGATGATAACTTTAGAGAGAATTAGAAAGAGAAAGTAATTTTGAGAGAAAGTTTATATCAAATAATACGTAAGTTCTACTTTTGATATATTGTGTGTATAACATATATACACCATGATAAAGAGAAGACTCACTCATCTTTATCTTTATCTTCTAGGAGTCTAAATCTGATAAGGATATTTCATTATTTCTTTATTAATAGGAGGTGAAATATATACTGAATATATATCCATGTGCCCATGTGGACATACTGTGGGCCCCATACAACATCTCCCACTTGAACACAAGGGACATCTATAATCTCATATCATAAATCTCTCATCTTGTTCAGCTTCTCATACAAGAAATGGAACGTGCGACAAACAAGAAAAGGCACTAGTGAGGAATGTTATATTAAGTTACCATCTAACTAACATAACACTACAACTCAATTATCACGTGTATACCCCAAATCACCAAACCACACTAGATCTTATACCTCTAACTTCTCCTGTAACTAATACAGAGTCATGTAAGACCTCTCAATGCATTTGTGCTTATGATCATATCAAAAACTAATATTAACACGATCGCCCGGGCTATGAGTAACAAATCATGAGTGTGATGTCAAATGATCTTTCCTTGGCCACTTATGTTAATCCATCTAAACTCAACTGCTTTTCTAGACATGCTCCGCTGGATCGTATTCCTCGTAACCTTTGGATAACATGCTAAAGTAGCAACATCAAGCTTTAAATTTATGAAATAGTGTTAAGTCTCAAAGGGTATAGACTTGGACTTAAAGTCCATAGGGCTCACACAGTGACAAAACATGGATCTATTCTGTACTCCCACAATGATCATCTTATAGCACATAAAGTATGATATGTATGCTATGATGGAGCTTTCACTTAGGGTCTGTCACACTCTAACACCATACAGATCTTAGTCTGGTCACTCTCACCAGCGCCTAACTTAAGCTTCTCGAGAATCTCATATCTGACTTTTTACAGGCTTCATGGAAGATAGATAACTCCATGTTTGACTCATACAATCTCATCTTAGCTTTTATTAAGGTGACAGATAAATAAACATCAACCCTTGCTTGTTTTCTAAGCACCAAGGAGATCACATTATCATAGTACCTATGTGATCATTTAGTGTCTCATCCTGCTCGTTATCTTAGCGCTAGGGCGATCGCCCGTGTGAGAGGGCCGATCATAAAGCCTGGTGACATCTGCTGACAATACAAGATATGTGCACTAACTGAATCAAGTATCAATCATGCTTATTAAATGAAAACTCATCTCATAATGCATAAGATATAATCCAAAAGGTCCAACAAAATAAGCATATCAAACCTTACATAATCCCAAACCCCTAACATGCCTTTACAAAACATCTCTGGCAATGGATTTTGGTTAATGGGTCAACAATCATATCGCTGGTGGAGACATGCCTTAGGACCACTTGCCCTTGCACAATGATGTCTCGAATAAAGTGATACCGAGTATCAATATGCTTAGTCCTACCATGATACATGGGATCCCTTGCATAAGCTATAGCGGTTGTGCTATCACAATGAATCACAACAGCCTCATCAAGATACCCCATGATGCTGAAGCTCTGCAAGAATCTCCTCAACCATATAGCCTCCTGAACAATAGCAGTACATGCCATATACTCTGACTCCATGGTGGATAGAGAGACATACTGTTGTTTCTTGCTACACCAAGAAATAGCTCCACCTTCGAGTATAAAGGTATAACCCGTGACGGATTTACGCTCATCTTTATCAGCAGATCCATCTACATCACTATATCCAACCAATCTGAGAGTACCACCTTGGTTGCATAAAATGAGGTTTGTGGTCCCTTGCAAATACCGAAATATTCTCTTAATTACAGCCCAATGTGCAACTCCTGGATTACTTTGATATCGGCTGACCATTCCAACCGCAAAACATATGTTGAGTCGAATACACATCATAGCATTTATCAGACTGCCGACTGTACTGGCATATGGAACATTGGCCATTTGCTTCTTCTCTTCCTTTGTCTTCGGACATTGCTCAATGCTAAGAATTTAACCCTTGTCCATTGGAGTGTCTATAGGTCTCGAATAGTGTATACAAAATAGTTCTAAAATCTTCTTTATGTAAGTCTCTTGAGACAAACTAAGAAGCCTTTTAAACTGATCTCTTGAGATCTTAACCTCAAGCACATAATCCGCCTGATCCATGTCCTTCATCTCAAATGTGGAGCACAGTCACTCTTAAGTGACGACAATCATCTCCATGTCATTTCCAGCTAATAAAATATTGTCTAGATAAAACGAGAGAATAAGAAACTTATTCTTACTCTTTTTAATATACACACAATGGTCCTCTTCAGTCATCGTGAAACCCATGGAGATAATGGCTCGATGAAACCCAAAATACCATTGCCTAGATGATTGTTTCAGGCCATAGATGGAGTGCTTTAAGTGACAAACCTTACGCTCTTATCCCTTTGCCTGAAATCCAATGGGTTGATCCATATAGATCTCCTCGTCTAGGTCTCCATTGAGCAATGTTGTCTTTACATCCATTTGGAACAATTCTAAGTCTAAATGTGCAATGATAGCTAGAATTAGGCAAATCGAGGCAAATCTCACCACAGGGGAGAACATCTCCTCATAGTCTACACCCTCCTGTTGGGTATAACCTTTTGCCACAAGACGGACCTTGTACTTGTTAATTGACCCATCAACCTTGCGCTGGATCTTTAAGACCCATTTGTTGCCAATGGTCTTACGCTCAGGAGGAAGACCAACTAACTCCCATACATTACTTTTAGTCATTGAACTCATCTCTTCCTACATAGCAACTAGTTATTTATCAGAAGCAAGTGAAGTTATAGTTTCAGCATAAGAAGCTGGCTTATCAGCATCCATAGATATACTTATGAAGGACTCTCCTTCAATATTATAGCGGTGACGAGGAACTATTCCTCGAGTGCTCCTACGTAACTGTGAATCACGAGAGTCATCTAATGGTATACTCCCACTAGGTAAGGGATTGCTTCCACTGTCTCCGGAAACTACAGGATGAGGCTAGGATTCCTCATCACGCTAATGAGATAAATGTGCATTTCCTTGGGGTTCCTCTAACTTATAGAGTTCAAGATCCCTCTTAACTTCACCAATGCTTGGGAAATCCTCCTCTAGGAAATCAACATCGCTTGACTCGATCTCAGTCATTCCCCTATCTGGGTGTTCACCATACATAATATAGCCCTTATAATGTTCTGAATATCTAATAAAAACACATTTATTAGCTCTAGGGCCTAATTTTCCATTCTTATGGGAGGAATTATGAACATAACCAGCAGATCCCCATGGGTGCAAGCCATCCAAATTAGGCTTCTCGCCTTTCCATAACTTATATGGAGTGGTTGAAACTGACTTTGAAGGCACTTGATTAAGGATGTGGGCGACAATCAGAAGAGCATCTCCTCAGAAACTTATTAGGAGGTTTGCTTGTGCCATCATTGACCTAACCATATTTATAAGAGTACGATTCATTCTCTCTGCAACACCATTTTGTTGTAGAATATTAGGAATCGTTAACTGTCTGTGTATTCCCTTTTCTTTATATATATCTTTGAACTAATCAGACAAATATTCTCGAACTTTATTAGTTCGAAGAACTTTTAAAGTCTTATCTTTCTGATTCTCAACCTCTGTAATAAAGCATTTCAAACAATCCAAAGCCTTGTAGCGGTGAGACAACAAAAATACTGAACCAAATTGAGAGAAGTCATTTATAAATGTAATAAAGTAATATGCGCCATGTCATGCCTTAACATTCATTGGTTCGCATATTTCAGAATGGACTACCTCTAATGGATGAGAAGCCCTAATTGCCTTACCAAAAGGTTTTCTACATGACTTTCCAGCTAAACAAGGCTCACAAATAGGTAGGCTTACTTTGGCGAGAGAGCCCAAAAGCCCTCCTCTAACTAGTCTAGCCATTCTTTCTTGTCCTATGTGATCAAGTCTAGCATGTCATTTAATTGAATCAAACATCACATCAGAAGAAGAAGAAGATGTAACACAAATAACAGAATTGTTTGAATCCAAATCCAACATAAAGAAATCATCCTTTACTGTACCATGACCATAAAGCTCACTACCGAGATAAATAAACAAACTATTGTTCTCGATTTGGAAAGAAAATCCTAACTGCAATAATGAAATAACTAAAAGTAAATTATATCGGACAATGGGTGCATGAAGCACATCATGAAGGAGTAGATTGCACCCAGTGCCCATCTTGAGCTAATAAGTTCTAACTCCTAGGACATCTTCCTGCGCTTTATTTCCTATAATCACTTGGTGTCTACCTGCTGGGACTTGACAGTAATTTACATATCTAGCTCTATCTTTCGCTATATGTTTGGTTGCTCCTATGTCTACAATCTATCCAGGGAGATAATGAGTCACAAAGACATGCGAGCAAACAAAAATATTAAGAGAGCTAGAATCAGGGTTTACCTTCTTCGGCTCAATACAATCCTAAGCGAAATGACCCTTTTGTCCACAATTATAGCACTTTAGCTTGGACTGATCTTTCTTTCCACCACACCTACCTCTACGACGTTTGGACACTCTGCTATCTTTTGGCCCCAGATTCTTTGGTTTTTCTTGTTTAGCTCTACCTCGCTGTCCATTATATTGGGGTTTGTAACCCCTATGATGTCCAACTTGGGCGACAAGTGCAGTGCTACGGATTGCTTTAACGCACTCTGCCTCAAGTTCCAAATGGTGAGATATGTCATCAAAGTTCTTGATTCCCTCATTGTGCGTGAGCACAAGTTTCCCCTGTCCCTAAGTAGGTTCAAGTAAGGATCAGATGACAGCTAGAATCTGCTGCTCGTCTGTGAGATCATTGCCAGCTGCTTTCATCTCTCTGATCATAGCAGACATCATCCTAAGGTGCTCAATCATAGTACGCTTTGGGTCCATTACATACTGATTGAACCTCAGGGTCAAGGCACGAAGTCGAGTGGCAGCAGTGCCACCATACTTAAGACACAACTGTTCTCACATTTTTTTGGCAGTGAGAAATTTCTCAAATTCGCCCATGAGGTCATCATGCATGCAGCTTAGCATAGTAAAGCACGCAGTTCTGTCACTTTTAAACCAAGTGTCATAAGCCTGTTTATCACGGTGATGCTGGGTTGTGCTGCCTGATTTAAGTGGAGTTATGCTGTTGGTTAGATGGTTGAGCAACTCTTGCTCGTTAAGGAGGTACTGAACTTTCCTCTGCAAGATATCATAGTTCTTTTCATCAAGTTTCTCTCCCTTATTAAGGTCAACAATTATGTTTTTTGAGGCCATTACACTATATATATTGCCTAGAAAATTCATTAGGCACATATCTTTAATATTTTATCCTAAATTCAATTGGACCAAAAAATTTTACCCTACATCAAAAGATCAAAAATTTTACATTTTTAAGCACTAGTAATCATCTCCCATGATGTAAGTTAGAATTAAATATCCAATTAATTTAGAATAAAATATGAAAACTATTCCCTCTTTCTATAATGTCAATTTATAAGTATACAATAAAAAATTGAGCCCAAATTAGGTCTCCATTAACAATTTGGTGCATCATACCAAAATAATTCAATATTTACAAATTTTGTGCAAAACACATCCCCTTACAAGGCTTCTCATAAATAATTAAAAATTACATTCCTTTTTACAAATGAGAAAAACCTACTACATCAAATCTAATAAACAATTGAGTAAATGAGGATGTCGCGCTTCCTTTGTATCCAAAGAATTATTTTGTAACAACAATAATTAAATAACATACATTCATCACATGAGCACTTCAAAATGTCAATGCTACCTCTATTCTATTTCATACATAAAATACACTGGTCACTTAAATGGAGAGTAACTACACTTACCACCTATGGAAATGGGTATATGGTCTAAAAATAATCCTTAAGTGTTAAAACATAGTGTGCTCATGCGCCACACAAAATATCACTTTATTATGTGGTATATAATTAAACAAATGTGATCAGCAATAATTTAAATGATACTACTGCAATAAATGTAATGTGATGGTAGAAAAAAATTTAAAACTATTAGACTATTTTGAAACTCATTTAAAATAACTTTTTAAAAAAAAATTATTATTTATTTATCAAAAAAATAATAAAATATTTTAAAAGGTATTTATGGTAAACAAAATACACAATTGTTATGTACTTGTTAAAAGAAGTCTATAGAAAAAAATCGCGTGAAACATAGAGTTTGATAGGCCATACAATGTGCTACACGCGCAACTCATTCGCGTTGAGATAAAATTGGCAAGTACAATCACTATAGTGCCGCCGCAACGGCATGAGTCATAGGCATACTCTCCGCAAGCGTCACATAGACACATATAATGGGATGATGGGATAAATCATCATCTGTGATGATGTAAGTAGTGACATCAACAAATGATGTCAGCAAGGCTTAGCTCAATAGCGGCCAAATGGCTTGGAAGGCTAGCTTGTGGCTACAGTGGAACACATCCATGCGCACGGACCACAATCGAAACCCCCTTTCGACCATTTCACAATTCTACAAGCACATGATCGGGCCATTGTATCTCACTCATTAGGGATTGGTTTTTCACAAGTAATATATGAACGGAAAGCTCTTGCGACATAGAACATATCTATATAAATTTTAAAGTTTAAAAAATTAATTTTTTGATCTAAAAATAAAGCCAAAGTTTTGAATTTATCACAAATTTTCATAAACTTTAAATTTAGATTTCTCTAAAATCATGTAACGAAATATTACAAAATTTTTAAGGTGATCTTTTGACACTAAAAGAAATATTTTGATATAAATTTTGTCACTCGAAACTCAATATGTAAAAAATGTTATTAACACCCAAAGATATGCATGTATGCAAAATATTTATATTCATAGCATAATAAATGCGAAAACAAGTATAATAAAGCTCTGATACCAATGTAGCAAAATATATATGGTATACGAAATACCGTATGCGGATAACAATACGATGTACGAATCGTTTTTACTTACTTTACCAATTCTTCGCGCAATACGTGCAATACACTACGAATGAGTCTAAGATCTTTTTTGTGTCTTCTTCGTCGTACAGTAGAGGGCTACTAGAGTCTAATACGAAGAATACACATTCCAAATCCTAAGACACCGAGCTGGTAAGCCTAGAGAGAGAAAGTAATTTAGAGAGAGAGTCTATATCAAATAATACGCAAGTTCTACTCCTAATATATTGTGTGTATAACATATATACACCATGATAAAGACAAGATCCATTCATCATTATCTTTATCTTCTAGAAGTCTAAATCTAATAAGGATAACTCATTATCTCTTTATCATTAGGAGGTGAAATATATACTGAATATATATTCATGTGCCCATGTGGACATACTGTGGGCCCATGAAACAACATACTTACAGGTATTGTACATTAATAGTAGGAATATTTAACTAGGTTTGAACCAGCTTGTAAGTTGGCTTATTAAGTTGGCTTATTGAAGTAGCTTGCGTTCCCTTTACTATTTTTTTTTTTACAAGTTTTCAGTAAAGTGAAAGCATAACTTAAAATTCCATAAAAATGTAAAAGATTGAATTCAGTTAAAGAAACTAATAAACACAACATGTTAAACAAATTGATAAATAAACTGAGCTAAACAAATAATCTAATAAAATGGCTAGGTGTTTTTTTTTTTTTTTTTTTTTTGGGAGGGCATGTTGGGAATATGATGGATAGCAATGTCAGTTGGACCCGCTTGAACCGACCTAACCCTAGTCGTGGCCCACCGGGGTTGAGTAGAGCTTTGTGAGCTCTCACCATATTTCGGGCAAGGTCTCTTCGGCCAACTATTTTGTAACATTATTTTTTAAGTTTTAAAGTTTAGTTATTATAAATTTGCATAAATTAATAAAACTATTGATTATATAAAAAATACACTATGATTTTATGAATTATAAATTTATTTATAAGCTTATATATATTTAATTTCTTTGAACTTATATAAAAAACTTTACACTTAGGGCCCGTTTCAAGTTTTTTTAATTTTATTTTTTTGACTTATAAGCAAAAAAGTAGACTTTTTTAGCTTTTTTGCTTTTAACAAGATAAGATAAGCAAAAAAAAAAAATTCAAAATCTTGGTTTTTGGGCTACTAAGCAAAAAGAGCCATGCCCAAAAACCTTGAAAAAAACTCAACCAAACAGGTCTTTGTATTCATTATTATATATAATTAATACGGATTAATAAGATAAATTATTTATGTAATTAGACTTATAAAGGATTAATAAGTGGGGCTCACAAGACTTATAAAGGATTAATAAGTCAGGTCGGGCCGGGCTTGGGCTCCCATAAGGGGCTTATGCCTACCCATAGGATGCTCGAGCTAGGCCCAGTTCAGGCTTGGGCCGAGCACGGACAATCTATAAACCTCGGGCCAAATTTATATCCCTAATATTAATGGATGAATAAAAGATGGATAATTAGATGTTCCATATGAAGCTTCTTTTCTGTTTATTAAAACAAAATAGCATTTAGCCTTAACTCTCAAATTTCCATATTCCTTTATCAAATTCAAATTCAAAAAAGGTGGATAATTGGATGCTCCGTTGTTTAATCTATACTATTTTTTATGCTATTGTCTTAGATACAATTTTGTTTGTTAAAACTAATTCAAGATATTTTCCTCTCCGTTGGAGAGTAATTGCAAAATAATTGTATTCTTTGAACTCCTATTTCCTTGAAGCCTAATAATGCAAACGAGAGAGAGAGACAGAGAGATCACAACCATTTGACGAACACTTTATATATTGCTTCGATAAAAAAAAAAAAAACATTAATCGGACAATGTTAATACCCTTTTCCATAAGCTTAAAATATTGCATGACGACTCACATTACCTGCTCTACTCAAAAAAAAAAAAAAAAAAAGCTTAACCAATACAGGCGGTAAACTACCATGCATGATCAGACAACGCCAAGAATTTGGTGAGGTAACCGTACGAATAATCCAATGATCTAGACTCAATTCTTAGATATCTTGGATTTATTCTCGATAGTAACTTTCCAATCTGCATGATCGAATCCAAGATCCTACCTTGGAGGAGGTTTAATTTTCATCATTAAAAAATAAATAAAATTTTCTGAGCCCATATTACACACAAATCAAAATACGCGTCTTATCATTCGATTAAGCATCATAGTGATCACACAAATGAAGTAAATAAAATGAGCCCTCTCGTTTGACCCAAAATGAACCTATTTAATTTTGTTGGTTTGATCTATGCATGTTGGCTTGTTATTAAGTGTTTTTATTTAATTTTTGGTACCCGAAATTATTAAGAAAAAACCTAAAAAAAATATGAAAGAAAAGAGAACAAAATAAAAGAATATTTTTTTTTCTCATATTTTTTTTTCTTTTTTTAATTTTTAAATTCTAGATCCAAACAAAACTTAAGAAAAAATTACTTTATGATATTTTACTGCTTAGGTGGACCAACAAAAATAGAGCTAATGGAGAGAGCCATGAGCTGACCTAATGATGGACTTGCTCTTTTATATTTTGTATAGCTTATAGACAACAACAACTTGTCTACCATCATGCATCATCTTTTTTACAATGAATCTTGCCCCACATTCTTTGACTTAAATTTGATTTGTTTTTTAAGTGCAAGGTGAAATAATTGTATTTTTCAAATTTTTTTTTCATATTTTCAAAAGATCTATAATACCAATTTTGTCACACCCTCTCCTAATCAGGTATCAATAACACCTTCTTAAGATTAGTGGACCACACACATCACTAACTTGTGAACGTCGCCTAACAACAATCTCAAAAAAGTGTATCTTATAAAGTATTTGCAAATATCGTTAATATACAACTATCATTTACTCATCATATATACACGTAAAGAGAACTATCAAAACAAATTTTTAAATATTTACAAGGTGGAGATATAAATAAATTCTAAAATATTTTTCACCCAAGTGTACAACATGTACAAAATCTACAACCTAACTAGTAGAGTTACTCAAAACTCAACAACTCAACACCAAATGTAGTGGATTGGACATTACCATCTAATCTTGAAAAATAACCTGTGTGGGTGTGAGTTTTTTATCACCTCACTCATTAAGATAATCAAACTCATAAAAAGTAAAATATTAAGCAAACACTGAATTAATCACCAATAGATAATTCACTTTTTAATAATATGTAATCATACACATGTCACCAATATTAATGAGAAATGTTTCCTGTAATACAATGTCTAATGTCACCACATATGCACACCGTTTTGATAACAATGCCCAATTCGTGGTTGTCAAGTTATTTAAGAATGTCCATCATGACTTAAACTTACTAGTGCAATGCAAGTTATGCACATAATGCATGTTGTATGCAAAGTTTCCACATAATCCAATACCAACACCAATAATAATAAAAAGATATTCAATTCAATAAGAGTAAGAATATCTTAAACCCTCACCTCATTTCCCTATATAAAGTAAGATTGAATTACTCATTAGGTGGAACTGAAGTGTCTTTAGCCGCTTCTAAACTTATCATACACCATAACATCATACTTATGAAATTGCAATACCATATACAATTGCCCACAAACCATGTATGTACATAGCTTATAACTCACCAACATAAGAGATGATACTTTAAATGACATATTAGAAATTTAATGAAAAAGTGTCAATACTTGTAATAAAGTGTCGACTCCTTAAACATACGTGTCAACCTTTTCGACATGAGGTGTTGACCCTCGAAGGTAATATGACAAAAATAAAACTGTGAATGGACCCTGCTATTGCGCACTTCACCTCGCACTGGCACGGTCACTCCATTGGACTGTACCAATAGGCGAACTCTACCCCGCACTAGCACACTTCATTGGTATGAAAATGATGAATCTAAAAATAGAGTTTTAAGCATTTCTTAACTACTCCAACACATTTCTAAGTCTTCTAAGGTCTAGAATAAAGTTCTAAAGTTTCAAACAAGACTTCAAATATTAAACTTGAACGTTACAAAGGATTTTAAGTTTTTAACTTAAAATCTCTAATTCTTGGATCCAATTTCACAATTCTAAGGCATGAAATGGTCTTTCTAAATGCAACAATCAATTTAGTACATAGAAACAATTATGATCTTCAAATTTCTCACCTCAGACAAAGGGTACACAATCTTCTCCTTCAATCTCTTTGTCTTCTCTTCTTTTATTTAATTTTTTCTCTCCTTTTCTTACATTTTCTCTTTTGCCAAATATATATTATTACACAAACACTTCTTTTCTCTATCCTATCTTGACTTGATGCAACTACTATACATATAACTTTGTATTTATACTTACACATGTTAAGCACACACATATGTTGTAAATGAAACATACACATAAATTATGATGAAGCACATACCTATGTAGCATTAAGTTACACTCATAATTAAACGCACTTAGATTAATTAATCATCATTAACCTTAAGTTAAGCATGGAGATTAATTATGCTAATTAATCATAGATTAAGTTAATTAATCATGCTTAAAATAAATTACCCCTCATATGACATATGTCGCGCCCAGATTTTTCACACTTGAGGAATACTCACACAAGCGAGAAAAATGCTATACTCTCTCGTTAGAACTCACTCTCCTAGAAGAATGAGTGCGACTAGGTTTGAATTGAAAATAGATTTGATTAAAGGGCTTTTAAAAAAGATTTGGAGTCGCTACCTAACTTGATTAAGGTGAGTTACGTCACCTAAAAACTAAGAATAATCCGAAGACTACACTTAGGGTTTTTGGAAAAAGGTTTTGAAAAGATCTCCTCAAGAGAGGGTTTTTAGGAAAACAGGTTGTTTGACAACCTTTAGAAAGCATTTAGCCCTTTTTTGAAAAATAACTCCTTTTTGGTCTTTGAAATCAGTGATCTAGGTTCAGAGGTTGGTTACGTGTAGGGAAGATGTACTAAGCCATCACCCTACCCCGCCCTTTCGATACCTACATGTCAATCTCCCTAGATTCACCTATGAGAGTCTTTAACTAACTAATGTTCAATCCTATTCACTTTGAAAAATAATGTTTGAAAAGAAACTAACATGATGCATGATATGCAAGTGTAATAGAAGAGAGAATTGAAAAATAGATTTGGAAAGAGATTTGATTTGATTTGAAAAGGAAGAGATAGAAGTTTGAATTAGAAAGAAGATTTTGGGAATTGAAAATAGAGATTTGGAAATAGAAATTTGAAATTGGAAATTTGAAAATAGATTGGAGATTTAGAAAGATTTTAGAATTTGAAATTTGGAAAATATGGAGGAATTTGAAATTTAAAAGAAGTTGTGACCGCACCTATGAAGGTTGCCTACGTATCCTTTTGGAGGAATCAGGTCAGTCGTAGTTCAAACAAGAGTCCGATTGAAAATAGAAGAGTCGATCTGAAGAAGGAGATTAAATTAGAAATTGGATTGAAAGATTGAGAGATTGAACTTTGATTGGAAGTTCTGAAAAGACTTGACTTTGGAAAACTTAGTTTTAGGAAACCTAGACTTAGGAAGATATGAAAAGAAAGATTGGATTTGACTAGAAAAGAATTGACTTGAATATTGGACTTGGAAGATTAGGAAACTTAGAATTAGGAAAGATTCGAATTAAAAAAAGTTCGAATTAGGAAAGTGTCATTTTAGGAAAGTTTTGGTTTAGGAAAGTTTCAACTTAGGAAAGTTTTGAATTAAGAAAGTTGTCAATTTGGGAAAATTTCAACTTAGGAAAGTTTTGAATTTGGAATGTTTTGAAATAGGAAAGTTTTGAAAATTGGAAAGTTTCGTTTTAAGAAAGGTTTTGGAATAGGAACGTGTTGAAGTTTTAAGAAAGTTTAGAATTTAGAAAGTTTTAGGTTTAGAAAGTTTTGAGATTAGGAAAGGTTTAAGTTTAAGAAAGATTTAAAAACTTGAATTTGGAAAGTTAAGATTTGGAAAGGGGTAAAATTAGGAAAGGGTTTGAATTAGGAAAGATGTGGAAGTTAAGTTTTAAAATTTAGGAAAGACTTTTATATTCAAGTTTTGGAAACTTAAGATTTAGGAAAGTAGAAGTTTAAGAAGGATTTGAATTAGGAAAGATTTGGATTATGAAGGGATTGGATTTTGTTTTTAAAAGGGAAGGTTTGATTTTGTTTCCAAAAACGGAGGATAGGATCTAGTTTTCTAAACAGGAAGATTTGATTTGACAAAGATTTGAAAAGGGGAAGTTTTAGAAACCCTAGATTTGGAAGACTATAGTTTTGACGTAGAAAATAGGTTTTGGAAACATGTATAGTTTGGATATAAAAAGGGAGATTTTGGAAACCTAGGTTTTAAGGCATGTTTGAAAACCATGTTTTTGAAAAGAAAATTAGGGTTTCCTAATTGTGGGTTCTAGGGCTTGACTTGGACTCGAAGGCAAGAGTTTTTAGAAAGTGTGTTTTTGAAAACAAGTTTTTGGAAGGAAAATCCTAGAGGGGAGTTTCTAGAAGGAAGATTTTGGAAAGAGAGTTTTTAGAAAGATTTTTGGAAGGAGATTGTTGAAGAAAGTTTTTAGGAAAGTGAATTTTGAGGAGAGTGTTTTGGAAAGGAGTTTGAAAAGAGAAGTTTTAGAAGATGAATTTTTAGAGGGAGCTTTTGAAAACAACTTTGGAAAGGAGAGTTTTTAGGAAGCATGTTGAAAAAAAAGGGTTTTTAGAAAGAGAGACTTTTGAAAAGAGAGTTTTTAGAAGGTGTAAAAACATCTCACTTTTCTAAAGCAATTCTAACCATAAGAGGGCTAGAGCCACTTTAGGAAAGCAGTTTTGAAAACAACAAGATTTGAAAATATAGACCATATTGGCCACTTTGAATGTAACACTTTCCTAAAGCAACCCTAGCCATAGAAAAGCTAGAATCACTCTAGGATTGTGATTTTGAAAACATGTTTTGAAAAAGAGGTTTTGATGCAATTTTGAAAACAAGTTTGAAAATGATTTTGAAAATAACTTTGAAAACTACTTTTGGAAGATGCAAGATCATGATATGCACAATGCAATTTTGGGGTCGTGAACATACAAGATTAAGGCTTCACCACATAATCAAGGAGGCCGGACCCACATGGTCTCCGGTTAGCCTAAAGGAAAGCCCTCGACATTGTGACCTTTCGATAGTCTAATCCTACACATGGACCGGAAGTCCCCTTGTTTCAAGTATGCAAAGAAAGGGGGGGGGGAAGAGATGGGGGATTAAAATAGAGAAAACCCAAGTGGGTTAGGAGAGAGAAGAGAGAGGGGGACTGTAGAAATTTAAAGAGAAAGCCTACCGTATGCCTTGTTTATTTTGCGCGCCTTGCTTGTCTTCAGTCTTCGGTCTTCGTCTTGATCTTTCAATCTTCAACAATTGTCTTCAAACTTTAGATTGCAGCTCTTCAAGTCTTCGAAGGAGGATTGAAGGCTAGTGTATGAGTGTATGGGGGTGTGTATGAGTGTGTAGGAGGCTAGGGTTTAGTGTGTGGTGGCTAGGGTTTAGAAAACCTAAAAAACTAGGGTTTAGGGAGTGCACGAACTTGGTATATCGAATCATATGATTTTTAGACTGAGTTTTCGGACCTCTTTCACGTTGGAGGAGGCTTTGTATTTATAGAAAGAGGAATGCACTGGCGCTTGTTGCAGTGGCGCCAGGCCAAACATTACACTGGCGCCACAAGGAGTGGCACCAGACCATTTAGGAAATGTTTAAGGTCGGTAAGCAACGTATCTTTGACTAGATTTGGGCACCTGTACTAGTGACAACTATGCAATTTTCAGCCTAGCTTCACTAGGAGTGACTCCGGAAAGTCTGGGAATGATTTGAAGAGGCCGGGAATGGCCCAAAAGGCTGGAAAAGGGCAGGAACACTTAGAAAAGTGTCTTGGAGGTATTTGACTTGAAAAATGAGGATAAGATGTGTCGGAAGGGTTGACCGGGCCTTTAGAGGCAAAACGGTCAATCAGATTGAGAAGTTGCCGGGACAGACTCAGATTGTCCCGGAAGAAGACTTGGGATTTGGAAACATTATTCAGAATGTTCCCAAAGGTTGCCAGTTTGATACCCAGAGCCAGTGTGGTCAGAAAAGGCGATCGACCCTCCAGGGGCAAAACGGTCAGTTCGCACCGAGTTTACCAGAGCTGACTCGGATGATCCGAAAAGCTAAAGAAAGGTTGAGAGTACTATAAAAAGCATTCTCGGGAGGTTACCGGTTTGATACCTAGAGCCGGTGTGGTCGGAAAAGGAGACCAGCCCACTAGGGGCAAAATGGTCATTTTGTACCGGGTTGGCTGGAACTGACTCGGAATGATTCGGAAAGGTAGAAGAAGGTTGAGAATACTATAAGAAGTAATCTTAGAAGGTTACCGGTTTGATACTCAGAGCCGGTGTGATTCCTAGGACGTTTGGATGCCTAGGGGCAAAATGGTCATCTTGATCGAAAAGTCTTGGAAAAGGCCCAAGGGGCAGTTTGGTCATTTTTTACCGAAGTGGGCTAGCAGACACTGATGTTGACCTGGGTTTTGAGTGTTTTCGCCACACTGACAACGGTCGTCCTGACACAGGGGTTTGTTGGCAATTCCTTACATCGACTTGTTTGTGAGTATTTCAGCTACTCGGACGGTTGTGATGTTTGCGAGTATTTCCCCTACTCGAACCGTCTCGAGGAATAAACTGTCTCGAGAGAGGGATTGAAAAGGGGTCTTATCGTCTCCGAAAAGACATGCCTAATTTGGAACCGTCTCGAGGAATAAACTGTCTCGAGAGAGGGATTAGAAAGGGGATTTACCATTTTCAAAAAGACGTGCCTGATTTGGAACTGTCTCGAGGAATAAACTGTCTCGAGAGAGGGAATGGAAAGGGGACTTACCGTCGTCGAAAAGACGTGCCTGATTTGGGACTGTCTCGAGGAATAAACTGTCTCGAGAGAGGGATTGGAAAGGGGACTTACCGTCTTCGAAAAAACATGCCTAATTTGGGACCGTCTCAAGGAATAAACTGTCTCGAGAGAGGGATTGGAAAGGGGACTTACCGTCTTCAAAAAGACGTGCCTGATTTGGAACCGTCTCGAGGAATGAACTGTCTCGAAAGAGGGATTGGAAAGGGGAATTACCGTCTTCGAAAAGATGTGCTTGATTTGGAACCGTCTCGAGGAATAAACTGTCTTGAGAGAGGGATTGGAAAGGGGACTTACCATCTTTGAAAAAACGTGCCTGATTTGGGACCGTCTCGAGGAATAAACTGTCTTGAGAGAGGGATTAGAAAGGGGACTTACCGTCTTCGAAAAGACGTGCCTCATTTGGAATCGTCTCGAGAGAGGGATTGAAAAGGGGACTTACCGTCTTCGAAAAGACTTGCTTGATTTGGAACCGTCTCGAGGAATAAACTGCCTCGAGAGAGGGATTGGAAAGGAGACTTATCGTCTTCGAAAAGACGTGCCTGATTTGGGACCGTTTCGAGGAATAAACTATCTCTCTCGAGAGGGATTGGAAAGGAGACTTACCGTCTTCGAAAAGATGTGCTTGATTTGGGACCGTCTCGAGGAATAAACTGTCTCGAGAGAGGGGTTGGAGTTGGAGTTGGAAAGAACAATGCCCCTAAGGGAATTTTGGTCATTTTGCGTCTATTCGGGCCTGGCTGGCTCGCGAAGCGATGGACAGACGGGATTTGAACTTATAAAGTTGGTTTCGATTGGAATACGCCCACAATGACTTGAACACAAGTCTGGACAGAGTGTAGACTGCCGAGCGGTCAAAAATGGGGTGCTTACAACATACTACAGTTAAAACATGATATTTAAGCTTCTCAATTAAGAAAAATCCTATACTACTACATATGCATTTAGGCTAAATGTGATACTTAGCAAAATAGGGTATCACAAATTTGGACTCTCTCTAAATGCAAGCATGTGAGACCCGCGTACTAATTAATCTACATGCATGAGAGCCACTGACTTGCGTCTAGGATTGAAAAATAGGATTATGTGTAGCATTTTTCTTTATTTATATGCTTTTCAATTGAACTATTAAAATATGATAGGATCTTCTTACTACCTTAAATCTCTTAGTTTGTGGTGGAAATTATTTGTCATTGAAATAATGTGTCATTTAGGAGTTGCAAAGGAAAATATCGATTCTAGTTCGGAGAAGAAATCAATACAAAATTTGTTTTATAGAAAAATATGAGTAAGAATCATATAATTAATTTGAATAATTCAGGAAATTTAGGAAAGAATGCATGAATTATTTGTAGTAATCAGGAGATTCGAAAAAAATTGAAAGTTATTGTAATATACACGTTTAAATTTGAGATCCATTTGTTTGATGAAGATAACGGAAAAATTTTGACAGATTTAAAATAAAAAATAGAGAACTTCATTATTATGATAAATGCAAAGGGTGACTAGCTTCTTTTATTTCTTTCTTTTAGTCTTAATAGCTTAAGATGTACGTATAGTGTCCCAATTAAATTGTGTCTTATCCTTGATTAGGAAGTGAGATTTCCAACTAATCATTTTGATGGACATTTCGAAAACTCAATTTCACAAATAATTACCAGAAAACTTTTTCAAGAGAAAGCAAGCTAAACTGTTTTTGGATTTTTTTAATAAATTGATTCACAAAACAAATAAGAAGAGTCATGAACTGGAGAAAAAATATTCGGTACCATGGTGGTATCATGACATCATACTGATGTGGTATAACAGACCAATAAATTAGAACTACATAATCATGTAAATCTTAATCAACAAGAGTATTGTGTTTAAAATTTAAAATTTTTCACCTAAAATAAGATGATTAGGATTTCAAACACTCGTATGACCATGTATTATTAGTTCGTTATATCACGTTAGCATGATGACGTAGTACCACCATGGTACCCAATATTTTCTCCATGAGTTGGCACGAGGACGTGTCCTCATTCACTTTAATATTGTAGCTGTCATGTCTCGCAACTCGAACTGTGTAGATTTAGGGTACATAACAGGCTAGTAACAAGGCTACCCAAGACCGCATTATATAAACCAGTTCATCACATGTGCATAATCATTTAAAATGAAACATAATTACAGAAATAAGTTTTTTGTAGCATAAAACATAATTTGTGTCATACATGGCAGAACTGTGTTTAATCTGAATCATAAACATATCATATGGGTCTAGGCAATGCCACCACAAATGTATACCATAATAAGGTTACAAAACATAAATGGGTCCAGTCCAAATATTACATAATATAAGGCTTATGGGCCGTAACTCAAAATTCACATATGACATCCTCTTAGAGCCTATTGGATTGGCTACTTGAAAACATTTAGAAAACGTAAGTTAATGTTTAGTGAATAATGATGATGTATGAGTGAGAAAATACCATGGACTAGTAATTATATTTAACGTATAACAATAGATAAACATTTATGCATAAGGATATGAACTTGTAAACGTATAAAGTATACGCTTGGAAACATAGGGAACATAAACATCATTTGAAACGTTTCAACATTTTAAAACATGGTATCGAAAGGAGATATGCAACTTAACTTGTCATAAAGTGTTTGAACATATTATAGTTCTTGTTTTAAAACATAAACGTGTTAGTACTTGACATCAAAGTTAGGCTCTACATTAGCAACCTTAAAGGTCATACATAGGGCTCTTTAGGCTATAGGACGTCTTTCGAACATGGCAACAGTTTTTATTTCACATCTCCTACCGTAGGACCATCGTTTTTAGTTTAAGGTTTTGCCACGAAAGACCTTGAGTTGGCACCATATATTAAAAAATCTTGCATCTCTTTCATTTAAAGCATTCTAGTACATGGGTTCTCATTTCATAACATAAATAAAGCTTATATTTCGAAACATGACATTTATATATGAACATAGTCATTGATGTGCAGAAATCGTGGAAAGTAATGCATGAAATGTAATTGAACTTAAAAGCAATAACTAATTTAGTTGAACTTGAAAACATTGGAAAGTAATAGAGGTTTTACTCCTGGCATATCATTACTCACCTTAATCCTCATAAAAAGTGCTAAAGAAGGGCATTCCTTTCTCTCTCAAGCTTCCCAACTCCAACAATGGATTCCCAAGCTTGGGTTGAATTTCTTTAACTCTCCTCTCTTCTTGATCTCCTCTTCCTTGGTCTTCTTCCTCCCTTGCTCTTTCTCTCTTCTCTCTTTCTCTACCGAAATAGTGTGCGTGTGTGTGCTATACATGTGTGGATGTGTGTGTCTAAATAAAGAGACAACCATGGGAATTAATTCCATGTGTCTCGCACTCAAAACATAGGTCACAACATGGTTTTAAATGGGCCAACGTTGACTCCAAATTACAATCAAATAAATAGAAATTTAGAAATTCTCATAAATTTTGAAAAATAGAGGTTCAGGATATTATAGTAACGTCCATTCAAGGCATGCGAATTAACCCCTCTGCTAAAAGTAAGGGTGCAACTTTCCATTTTTTTTTTTGGTTTTTGTGATAAGGGAAGGTAAATCCAAACAACCCCTAAAAGAAGAGAAGTTTGGGGAAGCCTTAAATTTTTTTTTTTTTTTTGGTTATATCAAAAGATATTGCAGAGCTATCGTGCAAAGCTATCGTCGAGACAAAGGCTAGCCATATTGCATCAAGTAAACTTTACTTATTGCATGAATGATAGTTGGCCACAAGCAGCATGGAGAAGGATTGAACTTGAAAACTCATGCTTAGTATGAGGCCAGCCTACCGCTAGACCACCCCATAAGTTTTAGGGTGCTACTTAACTATTACTCCATTATTAGCTCTTATATTGTGCATTAGGTACAACAAATGTGCATTTGACAATATAAATCATGTTAATATTTAGGTAAGTAGAATCTCCCTTCAACTCATGGCTAACATCAATATCAAGTGTGTTGCAGGTGCCTATTACGTCACACAGACTCCTAATAAAAAATCATTAACGTTGTTTTAGGGCGAGTGTGATCGCACAGGTTATCAACCTGCGAACGATACCTTATAACAATCCCAAAGATAAGAATCATGTAAAGGATAACAGCATTATTATTTATAAAACCATATCATAATCAACATATATACATAAGAGAGTTATTAAAACATACTCTTAAATTATTACAAGAGAAAGTATAAACAAACTCTAAAAGACTCTCATTCTCAAAATGTACAACATGTACAAATCTATAACTCAACAAGTACAGCTCTTCAAAGCTCTCCAACGCAACACCGACTTCTACAGCGGTGAACTTGACATCTTCCATCTTATCTACAAAATAATCTGTGTGGATGTGAGTTATTGTCAATATGCTCATTAAGATAATCAAACTCGTAAAGAATGAATAATAGATAAATACTGAATCAACCATCAATAGATAATCCGCCTTCCAATGATATGTAATCATATACTTGTTGTCACACCTACTCCTAATCAAGCATCATTGACACCTTCTTGGGGTGAATGTGATTGCATAGGTCACCAACCTGTAAGCGAAACCTCAAAAAATTCCAAAGATAGAGATCTTATAGGAATAATCACAACATCATTATTTATTAAACCATCTCATACTCCTCTAACATACATCATAAGAGAAGAGTACTAAATCAAAACTATAATAATTAGATGACCAAATATAAATAAACTCTAACAGACTCTCATCCAATATATAACATATACAAAGACTACGACTAAAAAAAAATGGAGCTTCTCGAAGCTCTCTAACTTAACATTGACAATGATAACAACAGCAGTAGACTGAACCTCCCTTTCCATCTCACCTACCAAAACAAACTGAATGGGTGTGAGCTATATATCAATGTGCTCACTAAGATAATCAAATTTGTAAAGAATGAATGCTAAATAAACACCAAATCAAATCACGAATAGATAATCCACCAGTTAAGCATAATGAATCAACACTTGTCACTATCATTAACTGAGTCAATCACCAACACAATCTACTAAATCAACCACCAAAAGATAAACCACCACTCTAATCGGTAACTCACCATTATTAAGAAGAAATGCCTTGTGTAATGTAATGCCTCTTGTAAGGCTATGCTAGATGTCACCACTTCGGCTTACCACATCGGCTTACTACCACATAGGCTCATTACCACATAAGCTCGCCTTTGATAATTTGCTAAAATTGATAAAGAAAATTAGCAAGAATATCTACCATGATGCAATATATGATACACCACAAATGAGCGCGCTATTTTGATAACATTGTCCCAATATATTGATCGCTTGTTATCAAGGATGTCCCACATCGACACACTTTAGGTTACCCCCACATTGGCTAAACCTTAAGTTAGTCCCATATCGACTAAACCTCCTCTATGCAATGCAAGATATGAACATAATGTATGTTGTATGCAATGTCACCTCATAAGCCAACACTCATCCCAATCATAACCAATATGGGTAACAAGATATCGAATTCAATAAGAGAAGGATTATCTAAAACATCCTACACAATTAACACCAACATTAACAATAACATTAACAATCAATACTAACATAGATAATAAGACATCCAATTCAATATGAATAAGATTTTCTTAAATTCCCATAACAACACCAACATTTATAACAAGACATTCATTTAATACGAATAAAATTATCTTACTCTCCCCACCTTATACTGCTTTACAACAAAGTTAAATCACTCATTCGGTTAAACCGGAGTGTCTTGAGCCACTTACGAACCTATCACACATCCCCACGTCAAACTTGATGAAATACTTGTAATAATTCATAAATAATGCATGTTCATGGCTTATACTCCTTAAACTTGTGATTTAGAACATCAATGATGCATTAGAACTCAATGGAATGTTAAACCCTTCCCTAATGCAATACACTGTCAACTTTAAACTACAATATCTCTCAATTTAGAAGGAGTTAAAGTACTAAATTTATATCAATAGAAAGATCTATGAGTCTAATTTCCAACGGTTAGAATGATGTGCCATTTTGAGTTTTTTAGAGTGAGATATGACCATTTTATTAAAGTGTGTCATAGTTGTGGTCGGGAAGCGTGCCGTTAAGCGTGCCCTACTACCTTACTAGTTGCCCCAACCAGAGGAGCACGCCACTAGCTGCCCTAACCCACCTACTTGCGCCCTTCATCAGTGGAGCATGCCACTAGGCGCCCTAGCCCGCTTACTAGTACCCCTCACCAGTGGAGCGTGCCACTAGGCACACCAGCCGGCCTACTGGCACACTTCATTACTTGGTCCGAAATTGTAACTTTTTACCCCAAAGTTTGAGCAACTCAAGGTGAACATCCTCACACTCCCAAGCCAAGACCAAAATTATGCTCTAAAATCTCCAACAAGACTTTAAGCTCAAAATATGCACAATATGAAGAATTCAAGGCTTCCATTTGGAAACCCTAAACACTCTCCCACTCCTCACTTCAAATCAATCTCCATACCATGAAATGATATACTAGCATACAATAATAAATAAAAATGTAATAAAACAAGCATAAACATAAGATTTCTCATCTCAAACAATGAAAACACAAGCTTCCCCTTCAATTCCTTCTTCTTCTATTCTTTCTCTTCTTTTCCTCTCTTCTTCTCTCATTTTGCTTTTTTTCCAAACATAATTATTACATAAGCTCCTCTCTCCTCTTTTAGCTTCAAGTCAACTATAGACACAACTTGTATCTATAGCTACACATGTCATGCACACACACACCCACACACACACACAATGCTAGCAACAAGCTTACACCTCCCATTAGATAAAATACACACCTTATGTACACACCTCACTTAGGTGAAGCACACACTTATACCTCCTTGCTTCACTAATCTATATGATTAGCATAATTAAATACACTTATGATAATTAATCATTATTAATATTAAGTTAAGCAAAGAGATTAATGAAGCTAATTAATCAAAGATTAAACTAATTAATCATGCTCAAAAATAACATAATCCCCCCAAGACATGCTCTCATTAAAATATGCTAATCAACCTTCTTAATTAAGAAAAATCATGCACCACAAGTATACTGTTAAGCTAAATGCGATGTTAAGCAAAATAGGGTTTTACACTTCTCACTAACATTAATGAGGAATGCCTCGTGAAACACAATGTTTCTTGTGATGTAATGTTTGATGTCACCACATATATGCTCACCACTGTGATAATATTGAACCAATATATTGATGAATTTTTATCTAAGAATATTCCACGTGATATTCTTTTAGGTTAGTCCCATGTGACTGAACCTTCTCCGTGTAATGCAAATTATGCACACAATGTATGTTGTATGCAATGACACCTCATAATCCAACAATCAACACCAACATAGATAATAAGACATTCAATTCGATACAAATAATAATATCTTAAACTCCCCACAATTAACACCAATATTAGCAATAAAACATTTACTTCAATATGAATAAGACTATCTTCAATCCCCCACCTCAACTTACTCTATCAAGATGAATCCATCCTCTGGTGAAATTGGAGTGTCTTTAACCACTTCCGAACCTACAACAGACACTACCATATCGAACTTGTGAGATTATAATGTTATATATAATAAATCATATATATACAAACCTTATAGCTGACCAACACCAAGAAATGAAGTTATAATGATATGGTAAGACAATGAAGATGCACCATGTCATAAATACATAATCAATGCATATTTATGACTTATAATTTATAAAATAAGAGATAATAAATCAATGATACATTAGAAACTTGATTAAAAGTGTTAAACCCTTCCCAATCCACTACAAGAAGGTAAAATGCAAACGAAGGTCAAACCGACCAAACTAGCCAAGGGACCCGCGCCAGTGAGCCCTCCTGGTGCACCATGGCTAGTGGGGTGTGCCACGAGGCATGCTACTAGCCCCCCTCATCAGAGGGATGCGCCACTAGGTGCCCTCCAAGCACGCTAGTATGCCCCTCTCTTCCCTTGGTCCGAAATTAATGTTTCAAATATGGTTTAAACTCCCCCTTGCAACCCTAACACAATTATAAGCCTTTTAAAGCATAGAATGAGGTTCTAAAGTTGCAAAGAAGACTTCAAAGCATTAGAACATGAATGTCATGAAGAATCCTAGGTTTCCTCCTAGAATTCCAAGCTTTTGGATTTAATTCTACAATTTAAAGGCATGATAGGTTTACTACATGCAACAGTTAATAGAAATGTAATGAAACAAGCATGAATTTGAGATTGCTCACCTCAAACAATTAAAACATAACCTTCTTCTTCAATCTCTCCTTTTTCTCTTCCTTTATCTCATTTTTCTCTTTTTTTCTCACTCTTTCTCTTTTACCAAACACAATTACTACACAAGCTCCTCCCCCCTCTCTCTTCCCTTGACTTGAAGCCAACTATAGATATGAGTTGTATACAACTCTCCACATGTCACACACACACAGATACTATAAATGAAGCACACACCTAATGAAGCACACACCTCATATGGCTTTCATAAGCACACACTACATGCACACATCATGTTGGCTTTCACACACGAGCATACCTAGCACCTCCTTACTTCACCTCACACCACTAATCCTCTTCATTAGCATAATTAAGCATTTAGGCTAATTAATCATCATTAACATTAAGCCAATTATGGAGATTAATTAAGCTAATTAATCATGCTTAAAAATGAATAACTCCTCATATGACATACTCTATTAAAACATACTAATCAAGCTCATTGATTAAGGTAATCATGCTCTACAACATATGTTATTAAACTAAACATGATGCTAAGCAAGATAGGGTCTCACATATTTATAGCTAGTCACTTATTTATACTCTAAAAATTAGAATCATGCTACATGAATGTAAGACTTTTGTTTTGGGTATGTAAGCACCCCATTTTTGCCCACTTGACAATCTTTGGCTTGACCGAATTTTCTTTCAAAACTTCGTAGGCACATTCAAACCCAAATAAACTTTCAGACCTCTATCCAACCAGTCAACCGCTTCTCGGGTTGCCTGGGCCTAACAGAGGCCTAATAACCAAATCTGTCCCTTGGGCCTCTAAGCACGTCTTTGAGAAAGTTCAAAATCCTTCAAGATGGTAAGTTCATACTTCCAAAATGTCCTTAGGCAACTAGATGTACTCAATACGCTATCCTGACCAATTCCGGTCCTATTTCGGTCAACTCCGATTAAAATGACCG
>CM065390.1:26370000-26425000 GCA_033060915.1 Euryodendron excelsum
TGTCTTCAAAACATTCTAAAGGCCCCATTGTGCCTCTTCTCTATCGAGCCCTTGCCCGAACTACGAATGATCTAATTCTCGTCAAATAAAATACGTAAGCAACCTAAAATGGTGCAGTCATAACCTTTATTTCCACCCAAATTCCCTTTTCAAAATTTTTTATCAATTCAAGATTTTTATCTCAAATCCCTTCAAAACTTTTATATTTTCAAACATCTTTTTCAAAACATACATCATGCATTATTCATCCAAAAAGTGATAACCAGACCCATTTTTTAAAATTTTAAAGTGGATATTAAGTAGATAACAGTAACCGGTTATTCAAGTGAGTGAATTAAGGGTGATTAAATATATAGGTATTGAAAGGGCGGCATAGTGTGCTGATCTTAGGATATCTTTCTTACACGTAACCAACTCCCAGACTATAAATTTCTATTTTGAAGACCAAAATCTGAGTTATGTTTTCAAAAGGGCTCTAAAATATTTTCAAAGGTTGCTAAAAACCTCCTTTCCAAAAACCGTCCTAAGAAGGACATTTTCAAGATGATTTTGAAAAACCTAAGTTCAGTCTTTGAATTATACTTAGTTTTAGGTGACCTAACACATCTTTAACTATGTTAGGTGGCGACTCTCATTTTTTTTCAAAAAAGCCCTTAAATCAAATAAAGTTTTCAAGTTCAAACCTAGTTGCCCTCGTCTTTCTAAAAGGATGAGTTCTAATGAAAGAGTACCGTGCTTTTTCTCGAGCCAAGAGGGCTTGGTTTAAAAATCGGGGCGCGATAGGGTATAATATATTAACCTCCTTTAAAGTTTATTAAAAATCAAGACTACCCCTCTCACGTTCTAAAAATTATAATAACCTCACTTACTTTTAAAATTTATAATAGATTCCCCCATGTCGTTAGATAATTGTTAGAAGACCTAACAATTTTTGATGATGTTAGCTAACATATTTATGTAATGGCCAAAATGCCCTTAACTATAGTGAAAGGAATGAAATAACCCTACAATTAACAAATGAACTTACTAAACTATCAATCACAAATAATTAACTCTTATATACATTGTGACCCACACACTAAACCTTAAATCCTTGTTGCATTTCTCTCTTCTCCTCTTCCTCCCTTTCTCTTTCTCTCTATTGCACTGACTCCCTCCCTCCATCCTTCTCTATCTCTCTCATCCTCCTCTTCTTCCTCCCTCCCTCTATTCTTTATGCTACCCCATCTCATTGGCCTAACCACTAACCACCACTTCCTCCTTCCCTTTCGCTTTTCTTCTCTAGCCTTCACTTCCACTGGTTGGCATGAGCTAGCCCTCCTCCGTTCCCAAGCCTACTCCTTACCCCGCCTCCTCTTCATCAAACCTATAACCAATAGTTAGTTTCCTTTTTTATTGTGGATATATACATAGATGTCTAGCCCCAATTTTTGGGTCCAAGGTCCTGTCGGTTCGGAGAGAAAAGTACGGAACTCTGTCACTAGAACTCATTCTCCTAGAAGGATAAGTGCAACTAGGTTTGAATTGAAATTGGTTTGATTAGGGCTTTTTAGAAAAATAGGAGTCACCACCTAACTTGAGTTAGGGCACCTAAAACTAAGTGTTAATCTGAAGATTAAACTTAGGGGTTTTGGAAACGATTTTGAAAACTCCCTCAAGAGAGGGTTTTTGAGAAAATAGGTTGTTTGGAAACCTTTGGAAAAATTTAAGCCCTTTTTTAAAATAACTCTATTTTGGTCTTTCGAAAATAGAAATTTATAGTCTGGGGGTTGGTTACGTGTAGGAAAGATATCCTGAGATCATCACCCTACCTCGCCCTTTCGGTACCTACATGTCTAATCACCCTTTGTTCACTCACTAGAGTAACCGGTTACTATTGTCCACTTAATATCCACTTTAGAATTTTGAAACTGGGGTTTTAGTCATCACTTTTTGGATGAATGATGCACGATGCAAGTTTTGGAAGAAGTTTGAAAGTATGGGAGATTTAAAGGGGTTTGAGATAGAAATTTTGAATTGATTAAAATTTTTGAAAAGGGGATTGGGGTTGAAGTAAAAGTTATGACCGCACCATTTTAGATTGCCTACGTATCTCATTTTGCGAGAATCAGGTCAATCGTAGTTCGGGTAAGAGCTGGATGAAAAATAGGCGCATTAGGGCCTTTGAAAATTTTTTGAAGACACATTGTGGTCTTTGGAAAGTTTGAAGACACTTTAGGGTCTTTGAAAAAATTTGAAGACACTTTGTGGTCTTTGGAATAAGGGAACTTGAGAGTTTTGATTCGAAATCGGGTGTCGGAGTGTTTTTGAAATAGAACTTTGAATCTTTCAAAAAGGGGGGTTTGAAGTGTTTTGAAATAACTGGAGGGAGTTTTGGAAAGGATTTGAGATAACTCAAGAGAGTTTTGAAAATGTTTTGAAGTCTTGTTTTAAAACTTGGGAGGTAAGGTTTTGGAATGCTAAAAAGTTTTCGAAAATGGTTTTTGAATGCGCCTATGACTTTGGAATTCTAATGTGAACAACCTTGGAGGTTGTTCTTGATATATCACCTTCCCTTGGAATCCCTAACTATAAGAAGGATAGGGATACCTTAAGGTTGCAAATTCTTGAAACATTTTTTTAAATATAAAGTGTAGGAGCGTGTAGAAAGGTTGTTGAGTTAGGTTTTGAAATCTCAAGAGTGTAAGAGGTTTTGGAAGAATGGGTTATGAGAATAGTTTTAAATAGGGAGAATCTTTAAAAGGGGTCCATGAGTTAGAACCTTGAAGTACACTAACCTAAGTTGGGTTGGTCCAAGGTCAGGGGTGACCTAAGGTTAACTAACTCGGGTTATGTTAATCTAGGGTTAAGGTTACTTTGGGTTAACTAACTTGGGTTTGGTTAACCTAGAGTTGGATAACTAGGGTTGGATAACTAGGGTCAAGTTAACTTAAGGTTGAATTGGAAGATGGTTTTTAAATATGGTTAATGCATTTTTAGAAAGGGTTTTGAAAAACAAGTCATGTTATGCAAAAGACTTTGGTTGATAACCTTTTTGAAGATCATTTCCATGAAAATTTGACTCTAACCAAGAGTGTGGCTTATATGGTTGGTGTTTAAAGACCATTCTAAAGAAGGCTTCCTTATGACCATCATAACCATTATCTTGACAAGAGTGGGGATTTCAAAAATTAAGATAATGATGACAACTTTTAAAAAAACATTTTTAATGCAAAGATGGAGGGAATGAATTTTTGGAAATCATTTTTGAGAAGAAGATTTTGAAAACCATTTTTAGAGAAGACCATTCCAACAACGTAGAGTTCCTATGACCAATGTAAAGGGAGATCACTCAAGGGAAGTTTTCATGGGGCCATTTCAACCACTAAACTTGAGTGAATGAAAATCTTTGGAAATTAAAGAGTTTGAAAATCACTTTTGTACAACAATAGAAAGATAAAGGAACCATTCTAACAATTTAGGGCTTCTATGGCCAATATGAAAGGGAGACCACTCAAGAGAGGGTTCCATGGGCCATTCCAACTACTAACTTAAGAGAATAGAAACCTTAGAAATTAGAGAGTGTGAAAACAACTTTTACACAAGTTGAAATGCAATGATGCAAAAGTGTGAGTTAGGGGTTAATAGGGGGTTTTCTAAGGCATGATTCTAAAGTCTCACCTTAAACTGCAAGGAGCCAACTCTTGAAACTATTTTGAGAGGAATATTGAACTTGAAAATGGCATGGAAATAAGAGTAATGCAAGCTTTGTAGCACATGGTTAGAAACATGAAAATGAAGCCAAGGACACAAGACATGATCAAGATAATAAAATGCAAAGGCGTCATGAATACATACAAGGCTTTAGGGTACACCACATAAACAAGGGGCTCCCAGGCCATACCATCTTAAAGTAGGCTAATGAGAGATCTCCCTACACAGTGGCTCTCACTAGCTTTTCTCTAGGCATGAACCAAGAGCCCTCTTAGCTTAAGCATGCAAGAAAAATGGGGTTAAAGATGTGGATTCAAATACAGAATAGCCTAAGTAGGCTAGGAGAGAGAGGAGAAGAGCAGGGGAAGACAAAAATGTACAAGAAATACCACCTTTAGCCTTCAACACACTTGTAATCTTCTATGGATGCCTTGACTTGAACTTAGATGGCTTTAAGTAGGCTTGAGGGGCTGGAAGGAGGGGTTTAATGGTGTATAGGGCTATGTAGGTGAAGTGTATGGGCTAGAGGGAGATAGAATCTAGCCTAAATGTTGGAGGAGTGGAATGTATGTAGAGATTCGAGATTCTGGAGCAGTTTCAGCAGAGTTTCGCATCAATTTTCAGTTTTGGAATATGTAAAAGGGGAGGCTGATATTTATAGGCAATCTAGAACAGGCCTGGAGCATGTGCTACCTGCACCTGGCCAAAATTTGCCATTGCGCATATAGCACACGCGCCAGTACTGTTCCATTGCTAGAATACCACGTGGCACTTAGTGTACTGGTTAATCGAACTTTGGTCGATTTGATTAAAATCTGGGTGTATATAGCATATGCTCTGTCACCGAGAGTGTTCGTTTAAACTTTGTCTCGATAATTGAACCAACCAAGAAGGTTTCAGGGGAATTGGTTGCACCCACAATGTTCTCCTAGGGTTTCTTGCGAACTTTTCTGTTTTTGAGAAGTTTGAATGATGTTCGGAAGTGTGAGATATTGTCTCAAAAAACGTGCATAAAATGGCATTTTTGCAGAGTGCTTGTGATATGTTCCGCGGGGTTTTGAAAGTAACTGTTTTCGTGTTGCATGATCAGGGCCTTCGGGAAACGATCTCTTCGATTGGATCGTACTGATGGAAAGTACTCTGAAAATACTTTTGGGGAAATCCCTGATTTACTCATTTCTCAAGTTGTTTAACAGTGCGTCATAATCAGGGAATTGGAAAAAAAGTCAATCTAGTCGGAGCGTCTGTAAGACGCTCCAGGGGTTACTGAAAGTTGCAGTATTCAAGTCATACGATGAAGGACTTCGGGAAACGATCTATCCGATCGAGCCGTATCGATGGAAAGACCCATGGACGAGCTCCTGGGAATTCCCCGGTCTACGCATATCTCAAGTCGTTTGACGATACGTTATAACCTGATAATCGGGAGGAACGGGAATTTAGGCGGAGCGTTTGTGAGACGCTCCGAGGAACTTTTATCGGGTTATGGGTGTTTAGCATCATGAGGTCTTCCTTAGGTTAAACAAGGGTGTACGACGAGATCCGACATTTAGTAACCTAAGGCTGGTGTTGTTTTGGGGCGCGTTCGGGTTGCTAGGGGCAAAATGATCATTTTGACCGAATCTGGTTAGAAATGGTCAGGAATGGATCAGAATGTCATGTTAAGCATGCCGGGTCATTCATGGATGTTTTTAGGAGAGTCTTTTACTATTCGGTGGGGTTTGTGCAGTGCTGGGGTGTTCGGGACCAAAACGATCATTTTGACCGGAGTCGGCCGGAATGGGATTGGAATTGGGCCAAATGGTGTGCAGAGTACGCCTAAGTGCTTAGTAGCATCTTGGAAGGGTGGACTTACCGTTTTGAGGGATTTTGAACTTTTCCAAAACGTGCTTGGAGGCCCAAGGGGCAGGTTTGGTCATTCTTCACCGAGTCGGGCTAGCAGGCGCTAGTGTTGACCTAGGTGTTGGTTCCCGAGACCGCCTAGTCCTGAAAAACTACCTGTGCAGTGTTAGTCCCTGAGAAAGCCCGGTCTCAGAGAGCTACCTGTAGGTTGGTGTTGGTTTTTAGGAACGCTTGGTCTCAGAAAACTACCTATGAGGGTGGTGTTGGTTTTTGAGAACGCCTGGTCTTAGAAGCTACCTGTGAGGGTGGTATTGGTCTCCGAGAACGCCTGATCTCGAAGAACTACCAAATGACAGACATTCTACATTGGCGAGCTAGCAGGCGCCAGAAGTGAACCGTCTGAAATTTGATAAGGTGTTGGTCCTCGAGATCACTCGACCACAGGAAACTACCTAGATGGCGTTGGTTTCCGAGACCGCTCGACCCCGAAAAGCTGCCTGGAATGATGTTATGGCTCCATTTGGACTTTGTGGGTCCGAGAAGTGACTAGTTGACTGGATTGGAGTTTGAAATACCCGTCTTGGGTTTGCAGGTGCTGTGGTGTTTGAAACTGGGTCTGGTCAGACCGGAGATTGCTGAGCGGGCAAAAATGGAGTGCTTACAACAGATAATTTCCTCTTTTATTGTATGCTTTGAGCGATGTCAAATACCTTTAATTGTATACTTTTGGTGGCAGTGCAGACAAAATTGGAGAGGACGTTGGTAGGGATGATGGAACAGGAGGCAATAAGGTTGACGGGGTTGGCACTAAGAGGTGGTGGAGGTCTGACAACAATGAGGGGGGAAGAGAAAGAGGTGACAAGTAGGGACGAAATTAGGTGTGGAGGGGGGGGGGGGCATGGCCCTCCCTACTTTGACAAAATTTTATTTAGATCCCCTAGATTTTAGGTATTTATGATAAGAAATAATGCATTGGTCCCCCAAAATTCAAAAATATTTTTCTTTACCTACCAAAATTCAAAAAAAGTTTCCCTTAGCCCCCCTTTGGTAAACTTTTTGGTTCCATCTCTAGTGATAAGTGGTAGGCGTGCGACAAGTCATGGGGGAAAGAGGAAGAGATGATTGTTGGTGGGGTGTGGCAGTGGTGATTGGTGATATGACGAAGGTAGAGATGATAGAAGAGGAGGCAGTTATGTCAGAGGTGATGAAAGCGGTAAAATAGGTGGAGGCTAGAGATTAGGCTAGGTAATGGGGGTGGCGGTGTGGAGGCTGGGGCGGTGGTAGTGGTGGTTCCGTGAGGCCTTGGCTAGGCTAAACTGGGAGGGTGGTCAGGTGCAGGTCATGAGATTTATTCCGTTGTGAGGTGAAGGTATGGGCAGTGGCAAAAGGGGTTGCTGTGGGTAGTGATTAGGCAGAAGAAGGTAGGGAGGATGAGGTGGGGGGAGGTGTTCCGACTTTTATGACACTTCGGGGAGTGGTTCGGTGTTGTTATGTAAGTCGGTAATTGTGCTTGCAAAAGGAAAAGGGGGTGGAGGGAGCGCCAGGGGTGGAAAGGAGAGCAATTTATGAAAAATGCTATTAATAATTTTTTAATTTGACCAAAATATTAGTTTTTGTATCATTTAAATTATCTCACATGGGGGAGATAAGGGAAGGCGTGATGAAGGAATAAGATGTGCTTTTATAGTGGTAAGAGATTAATATTATGGGTTGGTAAAGGTCAAACGATAATTTTTGTTATCTGGGTTGCTGTAACTGTCAGCTCTCTTTCTTGAAAGAGAAAATTAGTGTAATTTTCCTGTGTACGAATTTTTAATAAACTGCAAAGGAGGTCACGGTAGTTTGTCCTTCTGTTTTTATTTTTTATTTGTTGTTGTTGTTGTATCCAAGGTGGGTTACCTCCTCATTTATTTTCCTCCTTAGAGAAGTCTGTCTCTCTCCGATAGGCACTAGGATTTGGACTGTGGCATTGAATTAAAAGAACCCAAGTCTAAAAACGAATTAAAATATCATTTTATAAGTAGCATTGAGTACCGATTTTGACTTTGCTATTAATGGCTTCCACATACAAGAAATAAAACTGAAAGGTTTTTCTCCTTTACCAAAACCGTCTAATTACTTTAATTAAGGACATCGAAAGCTAATTATATGCAAATTGGAATTAAAGAAACATAAATAAATAAAATTCAAACATAGATAAATATTTCTAATGTTTGCGAGATGTCCGTGTTTTCAAGATCTTGAAACGTCAATATCATCTAATATTTATATTATCATATGATTTTTTTTTTAATTTAGCTAAATCTATATGAATGTTTTGCAATATAAAAGTTGTGATTCTGATATTTTATTCCTCGTCTTATTTGAAACTATTTGCTCCTACTTAGTAGGGAAAGGGATGAATAAACAACTGAAAATTTGGAATAAGAAAATTTAGTTGAAGTTTCTTTCCCCTCTCTTTGAGTTTCAAACAAAGAAGTTATTTTTCTCTCATTTTTTTTTTTTACTTTTTTCATAAAACCACACACACAAAAAAAAGAAAAGAAATAACTTTCTATATCATTTATCTCTTGCTATCTTTTCTTTTTCCTTCTAAGTTCCAAACAAGCTCGTAGTAATGTTTTATTTTTGGAATTTGGATACGTTGTGTCAGTAGCAACACACACTATTATACATCACACATGAGCTCATGACTTTCACTCGCACAGAGAGAGAGAGAGAGAGAGAGAGAGAGAGAGAGAGAGGAAAAGAAAAGTAATAATAAATCCTTCATTTTGGAAGAGAAAAAAGTTCACTAAAAAATTAAAAAAATTATTTTCCTTCTCACGTCTCTTTGTTTTCTTTTATCGTCCTTTTAAATCTAATAGTTGCTATGTTATTGTTTTCTCTTCTATTTGAGTTTGAAACAAAGAACATTTATTTTTCCTTCCCTTTTTCTTTAATTTTCATAAAAATAAAAGCCCAAATAGAGAAAAATAACAACTTTTTATCCAATTTCTCTCACCAGCTTTTCTTTCCCTCCTTCTTTCCTTTCCATTAGTTTCCAAGAGGTCTTTAAGTGCTAATTTGCTATGGTTAGGGATAATAACGAGACGAGTTTGTATCAGGAGATCCCTATATTATTTTCGTCCTATTAAGATAGAGCACCCTCTCATGCCCACCTTGGCCCACCTTGCTTAACCTCTGCCCACACTCACCCCATCTCGTTCCGCCTCCTTTATATTAGAAATTTTTTCAAACATATTATGGACAAAGTAAATGATAAAATCATAAAAATAAAGAAAAATCACAATAATTGTAATTTAATAAGATATGTACACATAAAAAATAAATATATTTGTATAAACGAGGTTGATTCGGGTTAAAGCAAGTTATTGCATTTTGTGTCTCCAAAGCCACCCTGTTTGTCTCAATTAGAATAATCACATACTCTTTCTAATAAAGGTGAGGCAGGACTTGAGATGTCGGGTTATTTTGTTACCTTAGTTAGTTATGGACTTAACCTACATATCAGGTACTTAGTGTAATTTTAGTAAAAATGAAGGGCAAATTGTCAAAAAAAAAAAAAAAAAAAAGCGAAAAAGTGGAGAGTCCCTGTGCTGTACACATTACATACATATCACATACGCAGAGGGAGGGAGAGACGGGGTAGAGGGAGATCTGAACTGCTTTGGGGGTTGGGGAACGCGTCGGGTCGAGCATTAATGGTTTGAGTCCTTCCAGAGAAGAAGAAGAAATTCCATATACTATAAGTGATCTCCACACATGTGATCCTGTGATTTCAAATCTCTCTCTCTCTCTCTTCGGAGCTCAATCGGGGACGAAGAAGAATCTGAAGAATTGGAGCTTATCTGCTGAAAAAGCCACTTGTTGGATTCAATTTTCGCGTCTCAGCTCCTTTCTCAGGTGCTTTCTCATTCTAGCTTGAATTTACACATAGCTATATATGTGTGTATAGACATATAGAGACAGGGTTTTGGCTGACAGAGAAGTAGATTTAGAAAAGAACGAGGTTCAGGAGAGACTAAGAGCGATATTTGCTTATAATAACTTATGTTGATGTAGTTGGAGTATTATATTATTTTATTTATATTTTTTGTGTTCTGCTCTTTCAGATTTGAGCTCTTGGTCAGGCTCCGTACAGTGGAGTAGAGTTCAGATCGGGTTGTTAGAGTGTATCTGGAGTAATTGAATCTCTGATAACTGTTATTCACTATAAAGGAGTTTTGGTTTTGATTTGTTGAACTACTGGAAAGCCATTGAAAATTTCTAGTAATAACTGTAAATATGAAACTGACTGTAGTTCTGCAGCACTAAAAAAACCTTTTGGTTTCTGGGCTATTCTAGTGGATGAATCCCTGGGAATAGTTCGAAGTTGTTAGATATGAGAGTTCAAATGAGTGTTTTAGCTCTGTAACTTGAACTTAGAACAACAATGGGAGAAACTATAACTTTGTTCAAGTGATAGAAAGGAAAAGAATCGATGGAAGATTGGTCAAAGTATGCCCACAGTCCTGCTCATTTGGCAGTTGCACGCCGTGACTATGCTACCCTCAAAAGAATAATCTCAACCCTCCCTCGCCTGGCAAAGGCTGGTGAAGTTAACACCGAAGAAGAATCTCTTGCGGCTGAGCTCCAAGCTGATGCTGTGTCAGCAGTTATTGATCGACGTGATGTTGCAGGCCGTGAGACCCCTCTGCATCTTGCAGTGCGCCTACGGGATCCAATCTCAGCTGAGATTTTAATGGCGGCAGGTGCCGACTGGAGTCTTCAGAATGAGAATGGCTGGAGTGCTCTCCAAGAAGCCGTTTGCACCAGGGAGGAAAATATTGCTACGATAATTGCTCGGCATTACCAACCTCTTGCCTGGGCCAAATGGTGCCGTAGGCTTCCTCGCATTGTTGCTTCAATAGCTCGAATTCGTGATTTCTACATGGAGATAACCTTCCATTTTGAGAGTTCAGTAATTCCATTCATTGGTCGGATTGCTCCATCAGATACTTATCGGATTTGGAAGCGTGGTTCCAATCTCCGTGCTGATATGACCCTTGCCGGCTTTGATGGGTTCCGGATTCAACGGTCTGATCAAACATTCCTTTTCCTTGGAGATGGATATTCTTCGGAGGATGGGAATATCTCTTTGCCTCCTGGCTCTTTGATTGTCCTTGCTCATAAAGAGAAAGAAATCACAAATGCTTTGGAGGGAGCTGGTGCTCAACCAACAGAAGCTGAAGTTGCCCACGAAGTGGCCTTAATGTCTCAAACTAACATGTATAGGCCAGGCATTGACGTTACGCAGGCTGAGCTGGTTTCCCACTTAAATTGGAGGCGGCAGGAGAGGACTGAGATGGTTGGGAATTGGAAGGCCAAGGTCTATGATATGCTTCATGTGATGGTGAGTGTTAAATCAAGGCGGGTCCCTGGTGCTATGACTGACGAGGAGCTTTTTGCTGTGGATGATGATGAGAGAATAGGAAATGGAGGTGAGTATGATGATGTATTGACAACTGAAGAAAGGATGCAGTTAGATTCTGCACTTCGCATGGGAAATTCAGATGTTCTTTGTGAGGGTGAGGAACATGGGATTCAGGATTGCCATGAAAATGGTGATGGAATTTCCTTTGAAAGTTGTGAACCCAATGGTGATATGAAAGAGAAGAAGAGCTGGTTTGGTTGGAATAAGAAAGGTTCGAAACATGAGGGTGATGATCCTGAGGATTCAAAAATCCTGAAGAAGTTCTCAAAGCTGGCTCCGGAAGGCAGCAACCAGCAGCCCAATGATAGTCAAAGATCATCTTCTAACTTACCCTGGGAGGATATGGGGGAAGCAAAAAAGAGCAAAGATAAAAGCAGCAAGAAGAAAAAGAAGAAAGGGGCTACAAATGAGTTTAAGAATGAGAGTGAGTATAAAAAGGGTTTAAGACCTGTTTTGTGGTTGACCCCAGGTTTCCCTCTGAAGATTGAAGAGCTGTTGCCTTTACTTGACATTTTAGCCAACAAAGTGAAAGCAATTAGGAGATTGAGGGAGCTTTTAACTACTAAACTTCCTCATGGCACGTTTCCTGTTAAGGTAACTGGTTAACTCTTTTTCTTTTGCATAATTGATTTGTTGGTACTATATTTCCTATCCTTTTTTCTTTATGGAGTATGGTGGCATTTTCTTGTTGCCAGTATGTATGCATTTTCTTGTTGCCAGTATGTATGATTATAGGGCTTCCTACCACTAACGTGAAATTTCCATCTTCACCAGCTTGGCTCATTTTCTCACCTGTAGGCACAAGGAGTGTGACCCACTAAACATGCTACATTGCATCCCACTACCTTGTGCTTATGCGGTAGAACATGCTGTGTATTGATTGAGTGGATATAGCATTACTCTACGCTTGATGAATCACCTGATGAACTTGATAAATCCAAAAGTTGTTAGCAGTTTCCAATTGTGATTTCAAATAACATGCTCTCTATCAACAATTAAATTCTATTGGTACTACTTCAAGTTGTATACGAGTTGTAACTTGTAAGTTGGGTCACGTCAGCTAAGGTGTTCAAGTTGGACATATGGATTTCATTTGTTCGAAGCTCTTTGTATCTGCGGTATTTTTTTCTCTCAAGAAATCAAGAAACCTCAAAATATTTGGAACATTTTTTTTACCTTTCAATATAGAAAATCATTGAGAAACCTCTATCTGGGGTATAATTCTCCTTGTGTAGACATAATCAAAGGCTCATGCATAATTGGTCAAAAGAAAAAAGCGGCTCATCCGCTCATCATATGAATGTCTATTCAGGCCTCTTGTAATTATTGTGTTTTTCAACTTCTTTTGTCTTGGACTTTACTATGATCTTTGGCCTTTGCCCTCTAGCTTTGATCTAGTTGAGTTAACTTTCCTTATCATGAATGAGTTTTTTGCCTTTAACATTCTGTTTATTAGACTTCACACCTATCTAATCAAGTGTTTATTGCCTTTAAACAATCATTAATTGCTGCTCGTTTATACTCGTGAAACAATATTTAATTGCTGTTCCTCTGTGTCACATTCCAAATAATTAGCAGTAGGCCTTGGTTGATACTTTCTTTCCTCCATTGTTAGAAGTTTAAGAAAGACTATAAAGTCTTAAGTTTAAGATTGCTGCCTGTCTTGGGGGTTGACTTTAGCATCTATTAATTCTGATTCTCAAGGGCAGGCCTTGGAGCAATGGTAAGGTTGCTCCATTGCAGCTTGGGCATTGGAGCTTTGAAACATGAAACAACATATCCGTAGACGGGTCAAGGCTGCTTATATCTTAGTCTCCCCATACCTCGTAGTGGAGGGAGCAGTGTTACCAGAAAACTATATTGCCCTAGCTATTTATGTCTTGGAACGTACGTTCTGTAACATGATACACTTTCGTTCCAGAACAGTAGATTTTAGCAATCCAAAAAGTGATACCACTTGCCAACTTATGGAAGGCCGCTTAAACATCTCCCTTTGGAATAAGTGGTTTTATTTTATTTATATTTACCCTCAATTTAATTTGATTGTATCTTTTTTTTAATTTTTGAAGTGAAACTAGAGAGTTGAAATCATGAATAGATATTGATACTTGTTTTGTTACTTAGTTGATAAGGATCTTCCACATTGTGTATTGGAATTTTTGCTATAAACCAGACTTAATTATTTTTATTTTTATTTTTTTTGCTGAGAGTAAAGGGTGGGAGGGGGCGACCATTGATAGCGACCTCCCTGGGCGTGACCATAGGAGCTTCCACCCGCTACGAAATGTCCGGTTTGAGCCATAGCTACTGCCCGGGAGGGCGAGCCCGTCACTGCAGCCCCACCCGAGACCAAGCGGAGCAAGAGGCAGGACACCAGACCCTAGACAAAGGGGCGCCGAGCGCATGGCTCGAACCCGGGACCTGGGCCTACTGGGGTCTTACCAGGCAACCTCTTGCTCGCCAGACTACCACCTCGGGTGGTAACCAGACTTAATTATTAATATTCTCAACACGCTTCTCCACGAGTAACCAAGTTCTGTAGATGAGATGGATCACTAATTCAACGTGGTACAGTGGTACTAGAGTAGGCAAGAGATCTTGTGTTCAAATCTCACCCGCCTACAGGGCTTGTCAAAGTATAAATAGTGTACACCTCTCTCTCTCTCTCCAAGCTTAAGTTTTAGATGAGTTGGTGGTTAATAAAGGGAACCACTTCAAAGGAAACTTTACTCATCTGCCCATGAAAGTTGGACTTCTGGAGTCTTGGAAAGATAAAACTATAAAAATTATTTTCAAAATATTACAGTATTGTGAAGTTGACATGCTGTGAAGTTTCTCGAAACTTGAAATATAGCTTATTTATAGGGAAAAATGAGCTTGTAATGTTGAGTATGGTAGAGATAATAGGCCCACCTGGATGGTAGAAGATATTTCAACTAAAAAGGTAATAAAACACACTGACACTTATAGAAACAATAGCTCCAAACTGCTTTAATACAATTATCAACATTGGAACTTACAAAATAATTCAGTTTGCAAAGGAGGTCGTCTGATTTTTTTCTTTTTTGGTCATCATACAGAAGTCCTCTGTTTACACTTTTGTTTTGAAGTATTTTGAACATCTTCTTTACACATTTTGTTTTTGAAAATCATTGAGAAATTGATGTTCTGATCATCGTTATGCTAGATTTATATCATATGGCAAGAAATCCCTATAAGTTTTGATAATCTTAGTACAGACATCCCTATAATTGAGATATTGATGTTCCGATCAGCTATCTCAAAGTACTTCTAGTTTTGTCGGTTTTAAATTTCAAAAACAAGAAAACTGTGTTCATTTCAGCTGACACATCTAGCGCCAAACTCCTAAATATCCTTGTCAACAGGTCTTTATTTTTAAAGTCGTAAATGAATTTGTAAGTAATCCCTCTTCTGAATTGCAACTAATGTTTTACTGCTCTTTGAAATTAATTTTATGTAGTCCTTTTTGACGCACTCTTCTCAGTCTTCAATAAGCAGTAGATTTAGGTTATTCTTCTGGGAGGACTTAATTTTTCCTGTGCTTAGATGGATAAATTGATGGAGCTTAAGGTTGTAGCCTGCGATTGGTATTTCTTTAGTTTCTGTTTGGGGGTAATTCTTTCATTCAAAATGTCTGATGATGTCATGGCCAACAGGTCCAACACACTGTCCCAGATTGCCAATACTGGACCTTGTACCATGCCTTATAATGGGAAGATCAATGGTCTAGATTTTACTGATTGGGGGAAGTTTGGAACCTTGACACCTCTCTTTTGGGGTGTTAATGAGGAATAGTACAGTGGTTAATACATCCCAACATTATGTAAATATTTCCTGATTCTTTAAGTAATAATGAAACTGAGATTAAGTGAAATCTTCTCTATTCTAGTGGTTCATCTAGTGATGCATTGTATAACCGGTCATGTTATTTCTGATTATTACTATTGCATTGGATGATTTGTTCTGCACAGCACTGCATTCTAGCATTGGCTCTTAGAGATTAAAATATTAATGGTTTCCTGGACTGCAGGTTGCTATCCCTATTGTCCCAACCATTAGGGTCCTCGTCACTTTTACAAAGTTTGAGGAGCTTCAGCCAATGGATGAATTCTCAACCCCTCTCTCCAGCCCTGTGCATTTCGAAGATGCAAAATCTAAGGAATCTGAGGGGTACACATCATGGATTTCATGGATGAGAGGGAACCGTGGTGGGCAATCAAGTGATGGTGAAAGCCGCAGCTTCGGGGATGAGGTTGACCCTTTTCACATACCATCTGACTATGCGTGGGTTGATGCCAATGAGAAGAAGCGCCGGATGAAGGCTAAGAAAGCCAAGAGCAAGAAACATAGGAAACAAGCAGTACCAAAAAGTGGAGAGGGCAGGCGTCAGATGAGTGAGGATTTGGAAGAGTAATGGCGTGGAAGATGCTCATTGGTACTTTGCTGCTTCAGGATCCTTGCAAGAGGTAGAGGAGGTAAAGACCATTCCTTGCATGCTGACCTCTATTCTTGTCTCTGGATGTGGTTTAATGACTCCTGGGATGATTGTTACGGAATTGTTTCTTGTTCAGTCATCAAATCTCTATTTTCTTTTATTGTTATATTGTTTTATCATATGAAATTGGTGATGAACAGAATCGCCTTGTTTCTTTAATAGCTTGTTTTTGTTCTCGTTTCTTCAGACCTCCGTGTATCTATATATCTGTGATTATCTACTTTATTTATTCATTTATTTTTGTTTTGTTCTGATTTGATCCTTCTAAGGCTGGACTATTTAGGCTGCTTAATTCTTGATTGCCCAGCTACCGAAATTCATTTCTTCGGGTTGGACAGGGATGTGACAAACTACTTCTTGAGGGAAAAGTTCACATAAAATGGAAGAAAGTAGAGCAAATACTTAAAGCTTCCTACTTCTTGAGGGAAAAGTTCACATAAAATGGAAGAAAGTAGAGCAAATACTTAAAGCTTCACATAAAATGGAAGAGAGTAGAGAAAATTTTTGGCTGCAAAACAAATTTTTGAACAAAGGTGGACTGAAGAAGCTGGTCAGATGGCTGTTTGCAGAATAATGGCCAAACTATTAAGGCCTGTTTGTTTTCATAATCTGCATATTCCAAGCCATCTCCAGGATCAGTGTTTCCTGAATGTACCAATTCTAGTTTTAATATTTCAGTAGCAAATTTCTCTTTATTTTCCAGATTCACATCAATATACATATTAATCAAGCGAGCTCCAAAGTACGAGATTTATTTATGAAAATGTGTCATTTAGAGCATCACAATCTGTACACTTGATCAGGGTTAAATACTGACAATAGCTTACTGCTGGATACTAGAGTTTGAATCAAGTCCAATCTTAGGGCACCCAAACTTGGGTAGATTCTCAACCCATTCTAGTTTTTATTTCAGGAGAGAGAGAGAGTCCACCACCCCACCGCCTATTGCCGACCCCCTCCTCCTTTTTGTACATATTATATGTAGGGATATATAACAGAAATAAGTTATTTAATTCCCTTATCATCTCAAACAATGGAGTGAGAATGGTTATTCCATGTCCTTCCAAACACATACATTCCATTCCAGCCCTTTTGATTCTATCGTACCAAATTTAGCATAAGAGCTTGGCAGTTAGCTCAAACATGAGAACTTACGTTTTGTAGCAAAGCATTATTAGAAATGTTTCTGCTTACCCACCCAATGGAAAACACATCCATAACTGGAGTTATGCAGTTGTATGGTTTTTTCACACCATGGCAAAGAGTATGCCAGCCTGCTTAATTGGTTTTTTGAAATTGAGGTTGTGCTCATAAATCACAAACCTGCTTATGAGAGAGAGAGAGAGAGAGAGAGAGAGAGGGGGGGGGGGGGGGGGGGGGGGGGGGGGGGGTTGGGGAAGACACCAGGGAACCAGAACAATAATATTTTATATCCCCAGTTGAGACACAATAATTAATAAAAGATTGAAAAAACAGTAAGACATATCTTAACGGGAAAATTCACATTTAGGGTAGGTAAATACACAGCAATATACAAAAATGAATACCCATATACAGAAAATTATAGCAGACCAACACTGCAATTTACATACCTAGGGGACGCCAGCTTTATGCATAACTCTCTACCAGAACCGATCCTTGTTGACACTTAAGTATCCTGCCATAACTTTTCCACCGGTGTTCCTCATTCCATCTATAAGAAAGCACCATGTGGAACCCAATGCTCCAACGAAGAAGTCAGCTTCGGCAGCCATTAAGAAATTAACAAGAGGATAATTTGTGCCGGTTTCCCTGCCAAGGCTGGCTTCGTAAGTTGCCATTGTCATGTTCCCCACTTGGCGTGTCACGTTCGTGTAGTAAAATTTCCAATGCGGGTATGATCTTGTTTTGTCAATGACCTCCTGAGGACAAATGTTAATGCTATGAGAACTCATATCCAAAACAAAAGTATTGACAGACTCATGTTCTGGAAGATAGAAGGCTATGAAGTGTGGAAGTATATAAATTAGTTAGTTTCTTTATATGTTTAGTTTCCACAATGCATTATGAGATAGAGATTTTATATTCTCTCTCTCCTTGTATGCTTTCTTCTAATATGTTATCGGAATTACTTTAACATAAAGCATGAGAAAACTACGAACCTGCATCTCAGTGGAAAGCCAGATGCTGTTGAGGTGTGGAAAGTGGTTTCTGATGCGGTCAGCAAGGTGCATGGACTCTTCAAATTCGACCACCTTCATCTCACATGCTTTGTCTCCCATTCTTACGTGCATGCTTAGCAATGGCCTAGGCATCCATGGTTTGTGATTGGACCATACAAACTGTTCAATGTCAGATTGAGGCTCTTCTGTAACATCCTGCAGAGGGGAACTTCTTAGGATGCAGTATTACGGAATAGTGCTTGGATCAACTGTATCACAAGGATGGATGAGTTTGAAACCCCCATTCTCCTAGTTACACTCATCTTCACTCATTTAGCTTGTGTGCCACAGAGAGAGAGAGAGAGAGAGAGAGATCCTAAACGAATTGGTAAAAATAACTCAGTATTTTAGCAACTCAGTTGCTCTGATGCTATAATACCCCATTTTTACCATCTATGCATCTGCATAGATACTAAGGAGAAAGTTCCAAGATTGCTCTTCATACACCAACAACCATACATCTATAACAAATTTACAAAGATACAGAACTATTAATATCAGAATTAAAATAAGTTGAATCTGCAGAGAAGACCCTCAAAAACTATGTCGAATTCTTGATACTTGACTTGACATCGCTCAATACTTCTTTTCAAGCTACTTAGTATCTCTAAGTAAACATAAAGCCCCAAGTGAAGAGAAATGATTTTACTTTCCATCTAAACAAACAAAACCCTTGACTTCAGAAAACAAATACGATAAAAAAGAAAAAAGAACACATTGATGGAGCTGTCGATCATCCAAGGTATTTCTTTTTATGACAAAAACTGAAATAATGTAAAAATGAATTGAAGACAGGCATAAAAACAGAAAGAAAAAAGGGATAGCTTAAAGAGGCTCTCACGAGCTACTTTGATAATATAAGTCAGTTCCCATAAATTGATCTATGAAGCAATGGGTGAACAGAGGAAAAGAAGCGAACATTCTGGATTTCACAACTATATGGGGGTTAAACCAAAATATCAGTTTTTCTATCATTTTGTCTTCTTGAAAGAAGGACATTAGAATCTAAGATTGACAAACCTCCGGAAACTCTTTGAAGGGAGTTGCAAGAACCATTTTCGCAGCTTCCCATCCAAACGCTGCATGCCGTGCAGCATTTAGCAAGTCGCATGTATACTCAGTCTGAAATCTCATTAGGAAGCGTACTGCCTGCCAATGATGCAACCAACGATGTAATTGAAAAATTCTTAAAACTATTAGTGCAAGAATAATAGTACTTCACCCTTGGAATCTAAAAAAATTTCTTATTCTAAATGAACTTTTTCACTGTACCTGTGCTCGCCACCATCTTCTATCCATTTTGCGATGATAAGTAACCAGAGTTCCATTTATATAGGTTGTTGGCTGCAAATAACTCCAAGGCATACCCCAAACCCTGTTGCCCAACAGAAATAATAATGCTCATCCTCTTTGTGTGTAAAATAGTAAGGACAAATTTAATTTGTGCAGGAGCTTGCCTAGGAGTCCGTCCAGCCCATATTTCTTTTGATGTATAATTGTCTTTCCCTGTTATGATTCCTTTTTCCCATGCTTCTTTTTCTTCCATTAAATGAAATGCACGGTCTCGGCATTCTTGAGAAGTTTCTGGAAAGAAGTAACAAGACCAAGTAGAGCGTGATGGCCCTGTAGCACCATGAGACATGAAAGATTATCAGTAATGGTTAAGAACTTTTCACCAAAATTTTTTTTCCTTTTAACTATACAATGTAACTGGAATAAACATAGTATCCAATAGAATCTAGTCATCAACCCAAAGGACAGATCCTTCAGCACCCTAACTTGGTCGATGTTAAAAGGGGTAAAGGATCTACAACCCTTGAAACCAATATAAGAAATTGCCAATGCCAATGTCATCATCACTCGGTGATTCTGGATGTTATGAGTTAAAGAATTTCTTTGGCATATCTTCAAATTCATTTGGCACCTAACATAATTGGGCAAAATCAAATCATCAACAACTCATTTGATCATTATGTTCCTACCATTTCCAGTTTCCTATGACAGACAATGACCAACCGATCTAATGGCTCAGGAAAGGTGCTTATAAACCTCGGTTTATGAGGTTAGGAGTTTAAAATTCCTTGGAGCGTCAAGGACACCAGTCGGTGGCTATCCAGGTTGTGTAAGAAATTCTTCAATTGTCATGTAAAAAGAAGATGCTAGGAGGGGCCCTTTTTCTCTGGGCATGGATTTTGTACTTGAAACCCTTGTGTGAAGGGAACAGGTGATGATCATGGTGTCTAAACTTACACAAGCAGAGTTTCAAAAAATAAGATCCAGGACAAGCAAAACAAAAGAAATATCAAGGGATTTGTGTAGATATACTGCCAGTATGGTTGACTGATTGTTGCAAATTATACCTCTACACCCATCATGGTCAGCCCGATTATAGTAATTTGTAACAAGGACCCTTCTTTCATTGATAGCAATAGCAAGAAGGCCACACATTCCAGCAATCTGGGCCCCGATACCGAATCCTGGCAGTCTTTCCCAGTCGGCTACAAGAAACCTGACATTAGGATCACTGCAGTTCTGGGGATGCTGATGGACCCATATGTCTCGTTGCACTTTCCTAGAAAAGGGATAATTTTCTTCATCTGATCCTGTTATCTGCAATAGTTTTAGGAATGCTAGGAATAAAAATGTGAAATCCTTATAAAATTCAGGAAAAGGAAAAAGAAAAACAGTATGTTTACAACATTTGACCAATAATTTGCTATTGTAACAAGGCCATCTCAATTAACAAATTCACCTCATTGCTATTGCATATCAAGTTGGAGCCTAACGCTTCATTTGGAACTCAGATTTTTGGTGGAAAAAGCAAAGGAAAACAAAAAGGTGAAGGAAAAAGGAACAAAAATACTTCCAACCGAAAATCCGGGTTCCAAGTGGAGCCTAAATCATTTCATTCCCTTTAGTTTCTTTTGCTTTTGAACTTTTGCGTAACGGTTACTTGAAAGTCAAAACACTTAATTTTGGAAGTCATTCATATAGCATTATATAATTTATCTCTACATATGATGAATGATCAAAGAACCACATATACAATCAAAGAATTAAATGTGATGGCACAATGGTAACCCCTCTGGCTGTTTTTTATAAAGTTTAGGAAGCAAACCACATGGATTCATCTTAAATGCTATATGAGACAGAGACTCATTTCAAGTGAAACAAATAAAAGAATAGGAGTTCATTTAGAATTGTAGAGGTAGCGCCTTTGATAGAGGCTGGTTGATGTTTTTTTCGTTTTTTTTTTATTTCTGTAGCCGCTGTGGCTGTTCCTTGTTTTTCTTTCTGCATTTGACTCAGCAATAAATAAATAAATAAATAAATAAAAGAATAGAAATAAATCAATTTTTTCATGTGTATTTAAAATTCCCTCTCGATGGTATAGTGGACTTTTTATTACTTGTTAATGAATACCACATAACTAAAAAGGAATCTGTCAAAAGATGGAAGCAACCACCCAAGCAAGTTGTGTAAACAAAGGAAAGAACAGTCCCTTAGTGGGCACCTGGAATGCAACACATGGATTCACCAAATCACTAGATAGTTGTTACTTGTTAGTATATGAAATTTATTCTGATCTGTCCTCATCTTGATAGTTCTTTATCGGTGTGCTCCTCTCCTGAAAATTTGTTGTTGAGACATTAATTTTTACCAACCCAAGTGTGAAATGTTCCACCTCACTGCTGGTGTGAGACTATGCATATTTATAGATCTCCTCTCCATCCACCCGAAAACAAAATTACACTCCTAGGGCGAAATAATAGACATTTGAAGGTATACAATAGAGATTCTCGTGAATTGGCAGTCCCACTTAGAAAAAGTGGTGAATTGAGTTTGAAATCTGAGGTCAGTTCAAAACCTTGTTTTGCATATTTATATGCTATCTGTAAATGAAAACAGAGATCTAGGGTTGTGCTTTCAATATATAGTAAGCATACAATTTATCCATGTTACCATGTAGCTAGAAATACATTTCTGATTTATCTTCCAAGCCGATATCTAGGAGTAAAACAAATCACTGTCAGTCAATAAAAGGGAAACATACCCAGGGAGGATAAGCACCTTCAGATATAGCTTGACGCCTATAATACTTCAGCTGCTCATCAGTTTTGAACAATGGGTAGGTATCTAAGAATCCTTTCCAAATAGTCCAAGGAGGGAAACTCTCGTTCTCAACACGGTTATCAAGACGTTTGTTTACTTGTGCTCTCAACTTGCAGTTCTCCAGGTGAGGGGCTTTTGGCAAATTAGATCTGCTCAGTCCAATACCTTGCAGCAACTCGCCTTCACCATGTATTGGTTCATCTAATAAAGCAGTCCAAGCTGAGTACAAGAACACTCTCTCATCAACTTCATGGTCAATAGTTTTCTGTGAAAACATCATTCTCTCTATTTCTTTTGGTTTAAGATTGCAGTCTCCTTGTGTAACCATATCTGCAATCCAAGGAAAGTGCATGTCCTTTAGGAACAAAATTCTGCAATACAAGAAGTTCGATATAGTACAAAAGAAATAAAATTCTGTATTAGAAATTATTCCAACTTCCACTGGCTTCAAATGCACCCTAATGTCACTCTTGTGCTGCACTTGGACTAGGCAAAATTTGGCTAACAGTAGCTTAATTACATTTTTTTTGAGAATTTTGAACATCCCAAATTTGAGCTGACTATAGTTACTAGTCTACACTTGCAATCATAAGAACGTTTCCAATGGCATATCCATGAGGCCAAAATAACGACTTTTTGAACTCTCAAATGGCTATTCTTGTTTCTGTTACTGTTCCCTTTTATTTTACTTTATATTTTTTCTTTGTTTTTGTAAGACAGAAAAAAATATTAAGTAGTGGCTTTATTGGGAAGTCACTTGTTCTGGTGAAAGTCGATAAAATTATTAAACTAGACCATGTTCTGCCAATTTTGTGCAAAGTATAAACATAAATGATAAAAGTTGCGTTAGAACTTAGAAGTCATTTCCCCTCTAGATTATTTTAAATAGACACCTCGGGGATCCTCATTATGTATTTTCACTAATGAATTTGCAGCTGAAGTATGACTATAGTCCTAGACCTCAACATAAAATTTCCTAAACTACTTTACTTCTGGCCAAATTTTTAAACAGTATTTCTTGAATTTTTAATTTAGTAGTATCATAAATTTAAGTATGTTACTTGAATTCAGAATTTTTTTTTTGTTTCCATAAATTATTTTCTCAACGGCAATAGGATACAGCGGCCACATTTTATTTGCAAATCTCTGCAGCCCAATTTTTACAGTAAATTTGGCTTGAAAATTGATTAGCAGGTAAAATTTTCTGTTCTATGGACTACGCAGGAACAACACCAAACATCTAATAAAATCAAATCAAACGGGGTAAAGTACCGAGTTTTATAGATTACACAAACAAAAAAAGCATTAACTAAAATTCAACATGAGAGGTGTCAATTCAACCCACAACAAATTTCCTAGCAATAAAAACATAAAAAAAAGCATAGCATTGAGTATCAGAAAATCGTAAATTCCACTTACTAATAATTTCTGAACTTGAATTCCATGGAGTAGTAATTCCAGGTGAAAGTGTCGAAAATGAAATTCTACCAAACTCAAAGGTACCAAGCGAAGTAAGAGAAGCCAGAAACAGTGTTGTAAGACAAACCCCACAGAGAAAACCCACCACACATATTTGGCATGGAAATGAGCTGCCCATTTGCAGAGCTCTTTGTGAAACAACTCTCTCATGGGACTTCTGATTCGAAGGCTCCATTTCTTTTCCAAAAATGCTCATGATTCAAGGGAAAAGAGAACCTCAGAAAGCCCTTTTCAAGACTTTGCTATTAATATTTCATGTCTTTCCAACCAAATTTTAACTACAATCACATGAAACAAAAGCAGACCCATTTCAGATACATCGAAAACAAGGCACACCCAATAGTTGGAGTCTCGTGCTGATGATCAGAAATCAGAAACCAGAAAGCTTGAGAAAAGGGTTTCTCTCCAAGTGGATTAAGAAAGAATAGAATCACAGTTACTTTCAATCCCCACCAAGCATTTCATCTGTAAGAAACTTCCAAAGTTTGGTGTTCTTTTATCTTCCTTCCAACTGCATAATTATGAGAGAAAAATAAAATTAAGAAAAGAGAACATATGATATCAAATTGCAAAAAAAATTTGAAAATTCAAACACCCATACAATCATTTGCAGTACAAAAGAAATTCAAAATAGAAAAAAAAAAAAAAAACACGAGACCCACCTCCAAAGGCCCATGGTGTTCTTAACACTACCGTTCAAAAAAAAAAAAAAAAAAAAAAAAAAACAAACTGCAGATCGAATTTGAAGGATCACATAAACCCTGCCAATTCTGAAAATCAGACAACATGGAGTTTGAAGAGAAAATGGAAACATCAAAAAATTCACAGCTATTGCTCATACAAGAAACTTACAGTTGGATTGAAGAAAGAGAAACAAGAGTAAAAGATGAACTATCATCCAAGAAGGGAAGGCATTCAAGGAGACACATGTAATATTATCATCTCATTAAAAATTACAGTTCAATTCAGGGAAGAAAGGCACCCAACTTCACTATATATATATATATAGAAAAAAAAAAAAAAAAAGAAAGCAAACTTGTCACACAAAGAGTGAGAGAGACAGAGAGGCATTGGAAAACTAACTCTCAAGATTCAGAAAGACAAATGATCCTCTGAATATTCATTCATTTACAGTTGTTGGGTATTTGTCAGAACAAAATTGTGGGTAATCTGTCACTGGTCACTGCACTAGACGTCCACTTTCTAGGACTCCTCTAGATAGAGATGATGATACAATACAATATACAGTTACAAAATAAGGATCTGGCGGTGCAGATGGAATATATTCTCTGAAGTGGGGCCCACTTAGGGACTCCTCTCATCATCATCCCAGCGGTTTCTTCTAAAATCTATGTTGATCAATCAACTTGATTTTTGACTACTACCCAACCAGTAACAAAGTGAAAAAACAAAGAAAAAAAATAAACAAAGCAATCTTTCAATTTAAGCCCAAAAAGGAAGAGAGTAGTTGTGACATGCTGGTACTATTTTTCACCCGAGTATAGATCTCAACTGGTGGACACGCGGGCTTTTGGCTGACACGTGTCCATGTCGGGCATTTGTCCCGTGATTCTCAAAACGCGGGTACAGAACTTAGAGTGACTTTGGTTAAGTTTTTTTTTTTTTTGTTTTACTTTTTATTTGTTTTAAGTCAAAATATTTAGAGTAGTTTAGTACACTAACTTTTAGCTTTTTTAAGTTAATACAAGTCAAAAAAATTAAAAGTAAAATTTTTTTTATTTTTTTAATTTAGTTTTTTTTTTAAATTAACTTTTTTGGCAAAAAAGGATTGTTAAGAGGGTGAATAAAGAACATACACTTTTTGTTTGAAATGAGCAATGAATAATTGTCCCTTTTTTTTTTTGTTGATAAATAGACAGGCCCGCATAGATCAAGCAAAACATAAGCAAAGGGCTAGCTTTATTGATGAGGAGAGAGAGAGAGACAGAGAAATTATTCAGTGGTTGTGGGTGCCGTGGAGTGCTACTACATCATGAGAAGTAACTGTGTAATCAATACTTTGCCATAAACAGTATTTGTTGTGTGTTATTGTGATCTCTCAGGCAAACGTAATTGGATGACTATATCACGTAACAATCAAAACAGATAAAAGTCACTTAGTAATTTATTGAGATTGAGTTGGACGGAATCCAACGCTTAGGCTATAAAATCCAACTAAATTATTTGAGCTTAGTTTGTGTTTGTCTCATTATATAAACAAGTTAAACTTAAATACGTTTTGAAACTTATTAATTTTTTGCGTTTGGCTTGAACTCGGCTCAATAAACAAGAATATACTATAATATTCAAGCTACTCGAGCTCGGCTCGATTAAAACTCGTTTGATATTGACTTAAAATTTAAACAAGCCAAGCTTAAACACAATTTCATGCTTGTAAAAATTATCAAACCAAGCTTGAACGGTTACTCGGCTCATTTACATCCCTACCTACGCTTTGTTTGGATCTTAAATTTATGAATAAAATTGAAAACAAAAGTAAAGATATATGAAAGGTATAGGAAGTAAAACGAACTAAATTTCTTTGCTTTGTTTGGTTGAATTAGGAAAATGAAAAAGAAAATAATTAAGTGTTTATAAAAAAAATCAATTTTTGTTTAATTATTCGTCGATGTATATAGATAGTTACCTTTTCTTTTTATTTTTTTCTTAATAAATCCAAGCAAAATTCTCCGTTATTATGATGGCTTTTTAAGGTATCCTACCATACCGTACCGGGCAATACGTATAATATTAGAGAGAAAACAATAACCAATAAAGATGAGTTCCGTATTGATCAAGGTGTCAGTCAATACTGGTTAATACCAACCGATATCAATGGTTCTAGGCCAAATCAACCAATTCCAAATTTACCAGATGGTATCAAATTTTGTGTAATTTGTTCTAAAATAATTTAATTTTATTGTATTTTGGTGATAAAAATCTATTAGAACTTGTGTTTGACATATATTAGATAATAATATGATTTTTAAGTATTTTTAAATATATGTTTCGGTTGAATAATACATTTATGTTATATTAAAACAATTTAATGTTGAATAATATTTGTTATGAGTAATGTCAAATTTTGTAAATAAATGAATACTTTTATAAATATACAATATTTATAATGATAAATCAAAGATGATACTCAGCATTGTACAAGTACCGGTACATATCATGCCAATTACAAAAACGATATGTTAACCAAAATCAAAGTGCTTTGGTAGAAAAGTAGGTATCACAAATGCGATTTGTGGTTACCAGGTCACATCCTTGTGGTAATTGTTATTACATTGAATAATAATTGTGATTTGTCCAAGTGGGAAGGATAGACTTTAGGGTTGTAAAACGAATGAAGCTACTCGAGTTCAGCTTGAGTTCGACTCGTTGAAAACTCGTTTAAGATTAGCTCATTATGTAAACAAAACACCTGCGTGATCGCACCAAAAACTTGAGTTCCCCGGTTTGGCCCATTCCTCGAAAGAAGTTTTTATGAAAAGAATTTTAATTTAATTAATTTATCTCACCGAAACTATAGCGAAAGCAAAAGAAAAGCAACGACTGGAGACGCTGAGGACATCCCCAAAGAGTGGGGGCTTTCGTGATATTTTTGATTGGCTGGCCTAGGACGAGGCGGTACTTAAGCTTGCCCCACCCATTAAGTATTTCATTCATGTTGAGGTACTGCAAAAGAAAAACTGCAAAATCTACCAAATCCCATCAATTGAATCACCTTTTTCGATTGGAAGACTCCTTTGGGTCTTCCAATATCATTAAATTGATTGTTTTGCTCCTATATCTTCCAAAAGGAAAAAAGATCAGTTAATTTAATAAGAAATGGGAGTTCCAGCAACAACAAAAGCTACAAAAAAAAAAAAAAAAACATTGGAATTACATCGCTTTCAATTTCCATTCAAGAGTTCTTAAGTGGAATAGAATAATCCGATTGAAGTGTAATGATCATACATCTATGGCGGTGGTTTACCCTGCGGGGGATCAGTAGCTCTCCTAAGGTTCCCTCATCTGGGATCCCTGGGGTAAGAGGGGGAAAGGTTAATGATTTACCCAGTGTAAGATATTTGAACGCATTTCAAAGCTCATTGATTTTTTAGTTTGACTCGATTTCGGTTTAATAAGTCTATATATGCCAAAAAATTTAAGTTATTAGAGCTCGGCTCGTGAACGACTTGTTTAAAAGTCTGTTTGAGGTCGACTCATGATCAACTTAATTAAAAGTTCATTTGAGCTCAACTCAAAAGTTAAACTAGTTAAGCTTGAACACATTTTCAAGCTCGTTAAAGTTTTCAAGCTAAACTTGAACAACCTAGTAAGTTAGAACCTAATAGTATAGATCTGGGGACCTAAAAGTCTATTTGGAACTTGGGGGAGGGAAGGGAAGAGAAGGGAAAGGAAAGAGAAAATAAACATAAAGTATTTTCCTTTTCCTATTTGGTTTTGTAAAGAAAATAAAAGGAAAGTAGAACAAAAGAAGCAATAGAGTGATTTAAAAGTTTTCCTCATGTTTTTCCTTTCTTTTTGCTTTTCTTTCTCTCTTAGGTAGAATTAAACAAGACAAAAAGAAAAATGAAGTCAAATTTTAAAGTTATCCCTCCCCTTCCCTCCCCCCAGTTCCAAACAGCCTCTAAGTTGTAAGCAATTTATACTTGGAGATGAGAAGGTTGTGATGAAATTTAGATCAAAGCTGTTGTTGAGGTTTTGCATTTTATTAATACATGATATGGCTTTTTTTACCTAAAGAGTCCAACTTTTCAAATTTAATCCCCAAACCACCTCCCTTTGAAAGTTATTTCAAAAACCAAGTAAGGTGTGCTTCAAAAGCGTGGTCTTGGACCACGCGTCTCTCTCTCTCTCTGTCTTGTTAAACCCGCCCCCGTGCTCTCTCTTCTCCAGCATTCCCTCAAGCTCACATTCTTCAAACAGCCATCTTGCTCCCTTTCTCCCCATGCATACATTCTTGCTCCCCAACAACCCTCTTTGCCCAAACAGCCCCTCATCCTTTAGCAACCCTTCATCCTCGAACCCCTCCAACAACCATTTGGTAAGTGTGTTTATATTTTTTAAAGTTTTGGTATCCATCTATACATTGTATGCACATATATAATGTTTACATACATATTTATATAGATTGTATACATATATATAATGTTTAAATATATATAATTTGTGTTAGCTTATAATATAGTTTGTTATATATACAGTAACATTATTTACATTTTATTGTTTTAGGAATTTTAATTAAATAGTTAGATTATACAATAATGTTATATACAATAATAGTTAGATTATATAAATTATATATAGTTGTCGTGTTAGGTTTTTATTATTATTTTATATTATGTGATTTCTTGATTATATGATCATGGCCTTATAAGAATGCTTAGAAAATAAAATTAAATAAGATTATCATTTGTTAAGAGACCCACGAAATTTATCATTTTTTATTTAGTTTGTTTATTTATTTAAAAATTTTAATTGTACAAATCTCTTGGTTAAATTTAATAATGTCATTTTTATAAGTAAATAATTTTTAAGATATCCACTAAAAAAAACATTATCAAATTTTACGAAACCCCCTAAATTTATCAATTTGAAATTATTTTGTTTATTTATTTAACAATTTTAAATGTAAAAATCTCTTGGTTAAATTTAGTAATTTCTTTTTTGTAAGTAAATAATTTTTAAGATATCAACTAAAAAATAGATTATCATATTTTAAGAGACTCACTAAATAATATTTTAAGAGACCCACTTAATTTATCATTTTTATTTAGTTAGTTTATTTATTTAACAAATTTAATTGTAAAAATCTCTTGGTTAAATTTAGTAATTTCGTTTTTGGTTAAAATAAATTTATCATTTTTAAATTAGTGTGAAATTATTTTTCCTTTCCGCAGGGACCAGGAGATTGGATCTAGCCGTAAGAATATGTACAAATGGTACTTTGAACTTGGAACAAGCATTTTTTATTTATTTACCAATTTTACATGTAAAAATCTCTTGGTTAAATTTAGTAATTTTGTTTTTGTAAGTAAATAATATTTTGAAATGATAATCCACTTTAAATGTAAAATAATTATCTTTATTTTGAAAATAAATTATCATTTTTTAAGATACAATCTATAAATAGATTGTTATATAAGATATCCACTAAAAAAATAGATTATTATACAGTTCTATGTAAATTATCAATTTTTGGAAATAAATTATTATTTTATAAGATATGGTTACAAAAAAATAGATTATCATTTCTTAAGACCCACTAGGTTAAAGCCCTTGATTGATACCCTAACCATAGTTACCAAACCCTAGGCTAACCAAACTCTAGTTAGCAAACCCGAGATTAACCTTTCTCTAGGTTAACCTATGTAGTAAACCGTAGGTGAACCTTACCCTATATTTACCTAACCCTAGTTAACAAATTCTACATCAACCTAACTCTATGCTAATCTAACTCTAGTTAAAAAACCATAGATTAATCTAACCCTATGTTAACCTAACCATACTTAACAAGAGTCCTCATTCTATCCACCGCATCAGTATACTCCTCCTCCTGATGATGCACATATTCATGACACATAGGGAAAGGGAGGATCATATATCGTTCGGGAAGAGCATCACGAGAGTCATCCTTGTAGTCCACAAAGACAACGGAGGCGGACAATATGTGGTACTAGTGGGCCTATGTAGTTTATATTGTGATGCATATGGTTAGGATTTTGGCACATTAACATGTTGTTTCATTACAGTATGATTTTATCTATAGTCAGACATTAATGAGTTAAAATTTAATGGGTTAGCTTTTATGTTCTTCCATTGCTCTAACACAACCTCTCAAAGTATTGTCCCATATGATCAGTTTATTGTCATATCTTTCTAAAAGTCTGGGGTAGTACCCCCACCCTCCGGATTATATATTGAACTAACGTTTTCATGTTCATTCGTACCGATTATACCACACTTAGAAAGAGGATGATAAGTGCGGGGACCTCAGTTGAACTATTGTCCGAAGATGAGTGTGTCCAAATCCCTTTTGAAATGGGATTATATGACAATCCATGTGGTAATAAGTGGTATGGCACAAAATGCGAGTTCGAAAACAAACCGATTATCTTACATCAATTGTTGCGATATGTGGGACACGTTATAGTAGGCCAACAGTACTAACAACCACCACGAGGAGTCAGTATTAGTGCAAACAATCTAAAATGACAAAAATTATAGGAACATCAGTGCAAGCAAGAAATGTATTGCAGATGGCATTAATTACCTGTTCCAAAAGCACGTTCAGCTGACTTGTGCACGAACAAGTCGATCGACGATCTACGAGTCATAAACCGACTTGAACATGAGATTGAACAGATGCAACGAAGATTGGATAGGTTCAAATTTTGAAGATGACCACAATGTGAAGACAGAATATGAAAATCTAGATGTTGGGATAGTAGATATCGTAAAAGATGAACTGTTGGTTTTGGACCCTGAGCTATCAAATTTTGAAGATGACCATAATGACGATTTTGTAAACCTTGTACCTAGAAGCCTATTGATGTATGGCAAACCTGTTGGCCCAAATAGGCAACCCAAGAGGGGGGTGAATTGGGTTTTATAAAATTTATATCAAACAATGCAATTAAAAATAATTTAAGTAATGTAGCAGTGAGCAATCAAACTAATAACCCAAGCAAACAAATAATATAATGTAATGCAAGTAAGTATTGTAAGCAAGGTAGAAAAATAGAGTAAGAAATGAACAACACCAGATTTATAGAGGCTCGACCAACCTTGCCTACGTCCTCTCTTCCTCGATCCTCTCGAAGGTATTATACTATGTAAATATTCTTACACAGTTGCTAGTTTTGCTCTAAGTGCCCAGCTCACTCTTACAAGAGCTCTTTCCCAAGCTCTCAAAACCTAAGAGATTTTGTCCAAGCTTCTCTCAAACTTACGAGTGATTTTGTCCAAGCTTCACTCAAACTTACAAGTGATTTTGTTCAAACTTCACTCAAACTTACAAGTGTTTTTCCCAAGCTACACCCAAACTTACAAGTGTTTTTCTCAAGAACACTCAAACTCACAAGTTTACAAACCCACCCAACAATAGATGAAGGTTGTACAATGAATAACTCTCTCTGAAAGAGTAGATAAACAAATTTTCAGCTCACTCAATAACCCCCCAAATAAATAAAACTAGTATATAAGATGTAGGAAATGAAATATCACTTGTAGCTCTTAATCTTGTGTTCTTCTCATGTTTTTCTTGTACATATATGTGTTGGGGATCTTGTATATATAGCCTTGGATCGATTCTAACCGTTGGAGAAGTATGGGAGTGGTTTTGGTGGCAGATCGCACCATTACTCCTGTCAGAAAATATAGCCGTTGTTGTCGGGAGTCAACTCATTTGCTACAAGAGTCTACTCTTTTTGTGTTTCAGCAGATTTTTCAAGGCTCTGTCCAAATGAGTCGACTCTTTTGTGCCAAGGGTCGACTCTTTTTGTCTGAGACTGCAAAATCAACTCTTTGTTTGAATGAGTCGACTCTTTTAGCTTGAGGGGTCGACTATTTTTAGGAAAATCCTTAACTTTTGCAATACTTCTTCAATCTTCTTCAATATCTTCAAACTCTTCAAGGATCATCCAACTAAGGTTTCTAAGGCTTGAAAAGACTTCTTCAAGGCATGTTGACTTCAAGAACATCTTCAACTCTTCAAGATACAATCAATACACTTTTGATTATATTTAGAGTTCTTCAATCAACATTACTTCTTCCATTGATTCAAGTCTTTTTTAAAATCTTCAAGAGAGCTTCCAAGACTTGATATCTCTTTTCTTCAATTGATTTTTCATGCTTATTTGAACTTCTTCAATTTCTTTGCTTAATCTTCATCAACTTGATTTCTTCTATAACTTCTTCCATCTATTCAAGACTTCAACATAATCTTCAATGAAGCTTCCAACTCTTGTGATTTCTTATCAACACTTTCAAGACATCTTCAAAACTTCTAAGAAAGCTTCCATGTCTTTAAGTGAGTCTCTTCTTCTTCCATTCTTACAAGATATCTTCAAATCTTTAAGGTGAGCTTTCATGTCTTGTAAGAGTCATCTAAATGAGGTTGCAACTATCAGATTGCTGAATGTGTCAACTCATCATACTCATTGTCTCCATTGTTTCTTGATAAGCTTCTTACCACAAGTTCTTCAATATCTTCAATGTGACAAGTTCTTCATTGTTACTTGACAAGCTTTAATTTGTTGCTCCCCCTTTCTTTTATGCTTTATGCCTTAATGCATTTTCCATATTTAAAATAGAAAAATCACCCAATTTAGAAGTTCATGGTATACGTGATGATATAGTGGACTTGATATGGCCATGAGGATCGAGGGTCTTCATAGTGAAGTGTAAACCATATTTGTATGGTGCTAGCTTTTCGGTCTTCAAGTCTACTTGAAATCCCTTGTTGTATTTACACTTCTATTTGTACTTTAGTCTTCAAGAATTGATTCCATGTCAACTTGAAAACTCTTCAAATAATCTTACTTGAGTGCTTTGCTTCGTTGAATAACTTCTTGAATCATCATAAGATCTTCAGTCACTTGCATCCTTCTTTTGAATACTTGTTGAACTCCTTGAGCATCTTCAATCTCTTTAAGAATAAGATTGCCTAAGTAATCTTCTTGTTTGATACTTCACTGATCAACTCAATTATTTTCTTGTTATCAAATGATTATAATCTAACCTGCACACTTAATTAAAATCATTAGATAACAACCACATGATTTTGTTATCATCAAAATTAACATGGGGATCAACCTTGAGTCAACAAAACCAATCTGTTGTTACGAACATCACCCTAAACCTTAGATCAACTTCTAAAGATCAATGACTTGTACTTTTAATTCTAACTTTTTTGCACTTCATTTCCTAGTTTGTTGTATGTTTCTCATTATTTCCAAACCAGTGTTTTTATCTAATTCTACAGTAAAGGTTATGCAGTATGTTAAGTTTATTATGTGATAAGTTATATAGCCATAATTGTAAAATATCATACACCATAAAATCCTAAATCCTAAATCCTAAAAATATAAATCGTTTATCAAAAGATTGTGCAAACTAATGCGATAAAACCTAACCCTAAAAGTCATTACAACCTACTAATTGATTTGACAATTCAGTTTTGACAGCTACCAACAACTTCCTTACGATTACTATGTTAAGTCGCTACTAAATGAGTACAAGTCATTACTGTTATCATGAAGTATACAGTCATTGACATATTCATAATAATGGGTCGTTACTAGGTTGGAGAAGATGAGATTATTTTCGAGTATTCTTTGAATCAAAATGAATGTTATTATGTGGCAAGTTGTAATACAATGTTAAGTGAGCTATCTTATGGAACCCATAGGGCCAACGTTCTAGTGGAATTACTACGAGATGTCGATATTCCAATTCCTCGTCAAAGGGCCAAGAAGATGCAAACTGATAGACCCCAACTTTTGCAACGGGCATTGCACCATTTTCATGAGAAAGTTAATTGAATGCAAATGCATTTGTGCCTATTGACACCATGCCTTGATTTTGATGATAACTAAATCTTGTGTTAGTTTATTAATTATTTTAATTAGTGTGTAGAACAATAAGAAATAAGTCTTACACTTAAAGTTAAGTAAATATCAAAGTGGGATGCACAACTGGCTAAGGATGAACAATGGACCAAACTAGAAGAATAGCACCCATTCAATATATCAATCCAATAATTTGAATTTGAAGAGATTGAACGTGCTTAAGGAAAAAATATCAAGTCTTGAGAAAATGCATTGGGGACTCAGGAAGGAGGTTTTGAAGGCATCCAAAGCTGTTCAAGTTTGATCTACATAAATAAGAATTCAATCATGGATAAACAATGAAGAGGAGTGGAATCTATTCAAATACCAATCCAATGAATTGATTTCAAAGAGATTGAAGATGTTCGAAGAGAAATCATCAACCTTTAGGAGGATACATTGATATCTCAAAGAGAAGAGTTTGAAAGCACCACAATCATTCAAGAAGAAGAATTCAATCTAAAATTGAATTTTAGTTCTTTTAAATAACATCACTTAATTGAAGATTATTGAAAAAGTTTCTTAATACCCTCAAGAGAAGATCCCTTGAGAAGCTTAAAGTGTTCGAAGTAAAATTGGCCAAGTAAAGCAAAGAAGACCATGCTTGGGTTCAATGAATCGGCACATGAAGATAGAGGGCAAGATTTGAGGAATGCATCTGCAGGTGTCGACACATAACTTTAATGTGTCGACACATGAAGGCCAGTGACCAACTACAGCATGATGTGTCGACACATGGTTTTTAGGTGACAACACATGAAGGCCAGTGACCAATGCTAGCATAATGTGTCGACACATGGAAGATAGGTGTCGACACCTGGGTCTAACGACTATATTTTTAAATATTATAATGGTCTGATCTTTCATTAAATGAAGCCCTAGCCACCTACAACGGCTGAAATTGATTATGGGGTTTATATAGTAGACTCCAAACACATTTATGGCGTAGTAATACAACATTCCTTTGATCATTGAGCTGAAAATTCCTCCAACATCAGAAAATTTTCTTTGTCATCTACTCTTCATAAAGAGTGTGTACTTTAATTGTATATCTCTATTTGCTTGTGAGTTAGAGCTTAAGTATTCTCTAGCTCAAGAAAAACACTTGTGTAAGTTTGAGAAATCTTGGACAAAATTCTTGAGACATTGAAGCGTGCATGTAAACTTCAAAGAGTGTGAGCTAGGCACTTCAACTAGTCTCTATCTTGTAATTAGATATTCCATAGTGGACGAAGACTTCAATGAGATCTTGGGGTGAGGACGTAGACCACAAGTTATGGTTGAACCTTGGTAATTCTTGGTATTTCTTTTTGTGCTTTGCTTTCATTTCTTGCTTGATTATATTGCATCGCATAAATCTTAAGTTATTATTTCATTGCTTAGATTAATTTTAATTAGTCTTAATTGCAATCAGTTTTGAAAAACCCAATTCACCCCCCCTCTTGGGTTGCCTTTTGGGCCAACAATTGGTATCAGAGCTTGTATTCGTTTATTTGGCTTAACATCCTAAGAATTGATCTATGGCAACCAATTTTGGAAGCTCTCTAGGTGAGGGTCAATCTACCAACATGCCCCCTATATGTAATAGCATTAATTACAATTATTGAAAAAATAGAATGAGAATATACATAAAGTCTGTTGATTATGAATTATGGAGAATTATTTTAAATGGTCCCAAAATTCCTATAAAGAAGGTTGAAAGGGTTGAAGTTCCTAAACCCAAATCTGAATGGGATGAATATGATTTGAAACTTTTGCAATTCAATGCTAAAGCCATGAATATTTTATATTGTGCTCTTGATCCTAATGAATTCAATCGTATTTCTACTTGTGAATCAGATAAGGAAATATGGGATAGACTTGAGGTAACTTATGAGGTACCAATCAAGTCAAGGAGTCCAAAATTAATATTTTGGTGTATAACTTTGAATTGTTTAAGATGAAATATGATGAGTCCATTACTGATATGTTTACAAGGTTTGTCGATATTATTAATGGCTTAAAGTCTTTTGGAAAAGTTTATCCTAACAGTGAACAGGTTAGAAAAATTCTAAGATCATTGTCAAAGACTTGGGAAGCCACGGTTACTGCAATTCAAGAAGCTAAGAATCTCAATACCTTCCCTCTTGAAGAACTCTTAGGCTCCCTCCTGACATATGAGCTCACTCAAAAACAACATGCCCAAGAAGATGAAGACAACAAAAAGAAATCAGTGGCATTCAAATCCACCACTCAAAAAGACGAATCAACAAGTGATGAGGATGATGAAGACATAACTCTTATCACAAGAAAATTCAAAAGGTTCATGAAAAGGAAATGGAAAGGTGGAAAGAAGCAAGAAGTTAAGGGAGATTCTAGTTAAGAATCAACCATAATATGCTTTGAATGCAAGAAGCCAGGGCATATAAGAGCTGACTGCCCCATGCTAAAAAAGAAATGAAGGAAAGATAGAGGAAGAAAGGCAATGGCTGCTGTCACTTGGAATGATGATGAGGAATCTACCTCTAAAGAGGAAACCGAACCTCAGGAAGTGGCTAATTTATTTCTCATGGCTCACGAAGAAGAAAGTGAGGTATCATCTCCTAATTCTTCTCAATTTACATTCAATGAACTACAAGATGCATTTGATGATTTGATTATTGAATTTAAAAAGATATGAATAAAAAATAATCTTCTCAAAAGATGGTCTCTACACTAACCGAAGAGAATGAGGACTTACAAAAGGAAAATAGAGAATTGAAAAATAAAATTTGTGTTTTGAAAGAAGAAGTTAAGAAAAGTTCTATTTCAAAGGATTCCACTATTTCAAAAGAAAAGGTTGAAGAAAATCATGCTTTGAAAGAAAAAGTTAAACATTTAAAAACATCTCTTTTTCGATCTATAAATGAAAAAGAAAAATTAGATGCTATTCTTGGAAAACAAAAATGCTCTCATGATAAAGCTAGATTTGGTTTTAATCCCTTCAAAAGGAGAAAGTTTTAAAAAACCAGATTTATCTCCTTTACAGGAAAATCACAGATTCCATGTTTTTATTGCCAAAAAGTAAGACACATTGCTACTAGATGCTATGCCGTGCAAAGATCATATGTGTTGGCGCAAAAGGCAATCCAAGAGGGGGGGATGAATTGGGTTTTTCAAACTAATTGCAATTAAGACTAATTAAAATTAACTTAAGCAATATAACAGTAACTCAAGGTTTATGTAATGCAATATAATTAAGCAAGAAATGAAAGCAAAGCACGAAAAGAAACACCAAGAATTATCGAGATTCAACCACAACTTGTGGTCTACGTTCTCACCCCAAGATTTTTTTGAAATCTTCTTCCACTATGTAATATCCAATTACAAGATGGAGGCTAGTTGAAGTGCCTAGCTCACTCTCATTGAAGCTTACATCCAAGCATCAATGTATCAAGAATTTTGTCCAAGATTTTTCAAACTTACACAAGTGTTTTTCTTAAATTAGAGAACACTCAAACTCTAACTCACAAGTAAATAAAGATATACAATTGAAGTACACACTCTCTATGAAGAGTAGATGAGAATTGAACAACTCACTAAATGCCAACTATTGAAGATAAAGAGAATTTTCAGAAGTTGGAAGAATTTTTAGCTCAATAATCAGAGGAATAATGTATCTCTCATCCATAAATTCTTTTGGGGTCTTGTATATAATGCCCTTAATCAATTTCAGCCATTGGTGGTAGTTGCGGGTTCATTTAATGCGAGGTCAGACCAGTACAACATTTAAAAATATAGCCGTTGGTGTCCAGGTGTTGACACTTGTCTTCCATGTAATATTCCAAACCTCTATTTTTTGAAATTACTGTGTGTAACATCATGTAATTGGCTTATTTTGTGCGATGTAAATGGAGAGCTAAAATCTCTTTATGTCTCATGTGAGGCTTGAGGCTATGTAACATCATGAATCTGCCTCTAGCAGATCCGTTCTCTTGTAACTAGTTTTTAACCATGATAGGATTTGAATTTGAAAAGGTTTATTAGAGGAAAAGTTGTAGATTTTTTAGTCTTCTTTCCAAAGAACTTTGAATCTCATCAATCCAACATCTGAATACAAAGTTATGGCTAAAATATTAGAGAGTTCACCAGACTTTACCGGACTTCGCTAGACTTCACCAGACCTTCACTAGATGTCGCTGGAAGAAACAGATTGGGTGTAAATCTGCTCCAGTCTTTGCCAAACTTCGCTAGACTTTGCCAGACTTTGCTTAAGACTTCACAAGACCTTCGCTGGACATCGCGGCCACGAGATACGTGCGATTTAAGCCTTAGGGACGCTACCGCAGGTTCTTTTTAAGGTCAATGTTGATCTATGTTGTTACCTTCACACCCAAAATAAACACACATTCTCACACTCTTTAGCTGAAAGGAAGAAGAATGAGGAGAAGAAGAAGAGGGAAAAGGGAAAGGAAAGAAGAAGATCAAGAGGAAAGTAGAAGCACCACCTCCAGAAGAAGCCACCATTGTTGGAGTTTGGAAAGCTTGAAAGAAGGTAAAATTTCACCAACCCTTGTATGAGCATGTATATATATGTGTGTTGTAGTGGTGTTTGGTGACTCCTTTGAGTTCCAATTAGTTAGATCTTAAGAGTTTGTAAGTTTGCATAGATGGATTGAGAGTTGGGGTTAAAAACCCCCAAATTCGTTTATGTTGGGTTTGAGCTTTCAAACCCTAGATCCCTTTGATTTACATGTTAATTTAGCTTCATTTTGAGATATTGTAGTCTTCTTGGGTCAATCTTTGAACTCTAGAAACATTGGTAGGGTTTGAGAGAGGTTTGATTGAACTTTGGTTAGGTTAAACCCATTTTCTTTGCACCAGTCGCAGTCTCGGCGTGCTTGGTAGCGCGGTCCCAGGTTATAGCCCAACATTGTTGAGTAAAATAGGCACAACTTATCTTAGAAAACTCAAATTGATGCTCCGTTTGAAGTATTAAAAAGTAGACTCATAGACCTTTGTACCCATATAAAGTTTGTGCTTTAATTCCTTATAGATTGAGAGATAATGAATTTTGAAATTAACCTAAAATTTTGTCAGTAACATTATTCTTCTAGAATTTTAGTCCGTTTTCTATGGGATATAATTTCTTCACCCGAAATGTATTTTCGACCATGACCTATCAAATTAAAGGTCTTTAAACCTGTTTTAAATTAAATCAACCTAGAATGTGGGCTCATTGTTATAATGTGAATGAGATGCAATGAATGAACCGATGTTGAGGGATTAATGTTTAAACCCTAACTTTTATATTCTTGTTTTGCTTTGGGGTCTTGTGTTTGATGCTTCTATGTACTCTATGTGCAAGAACACCCTTGTTTAGCACCAATTCATAATAATAGAGGTGAGTAATAATATACCATGAGTAAAACCTATTACTTTTCAAATGCTTTCAAGTTCAACTACATATCATGCGATGTCTTCCATATGTTTTCAATGCATCAATGTTTATGTTCAAGTATAAATGTCATATGTAAAAATGCATGCAAGTTATAATTACTTTATGAAATGAAAACTCATGGACTAGAATGCTTTAAATGAAAGAGATGCTAAGTTTTTCAATGTACAGTGCCAACTCAAGGTCTTTTGTGGCAAGGCCCTAAACTAGCAATGACGGTCCTACAGTAGGGGACATGAAATAATCTATCGCTATGTTGGGGGACGTCCCTTGGCTTAAAAAGCCTATGTGTGACCTTTATGGATACTATAACTGAGTCTAGCTCTTATGATTGGCCTAAAGCACTATACATTGCTAATGACTGAGCGTAACTCTTAATAATTAAGTCTAGTTCTTATGATTGAGCCCTGCTCTTATGATTGGCCTAAAACACTCTATGTTGCTAATGAACTGAGCCCTGCTCTCATGATTGGCTTAAAGCACTCTATGTTCCTAATGACTGAGCGTAGCTCTTAATGACTAAGCCTAGTTTTCATGATTAAGCCCTACTCTCATGATTGGCCTGAAGCACTCTATGTTGCTAATGAACTGAGCCTTGCTCTCATAATTGGTTGGAAGCACTCTATGTTGCTAATGAAGAGAGCGTGGCTCTTAATGACCGAGCCTAGTTCTCATGATTAGCATAAAGAGTCTTATGCGTGACCCTTGTGGTTATTATGATTTCCAATACCAGACAAACCTCTTAAGTGGGGTGAAGTGAGGGATATGTTGGCCTAAAGAGCCCTATGTGTGACCTTCACAGTTACTATGTTGGCCTAAAGAGCTCTATGCATAACCTTTATGATTACTATATTGGCCTAAAGAGCCCTACGCATTACCTTTGTGATTACTACGTTGGCCTTAAGAGCCCTATGCGTGACCTTCGTGGTTACTATGTTGGCCTAACGAGCCCTATATATAATCTTTAAGGTTACTAATGCAGAGCCTAACCCTGATGTAAAGAAATGACACACTTATGTTTTAGAACGAAAAATATGATTTGTTCATATGCTTCAAGACAAGTTATGTATGTCCCCACGAGTATTAATGTCACAATATATCTCTCCTTTTTACGATATTATGATATACCTTACAGTACCATTCCATGGTACGCTTATGACAGGCTGTTATGCTATACATGACCATGTCATGTTTTACATCTCACCCTTATGATATTTATGCTACATACGTTTTTAAATCTACGCTTTATACGTTACCAAGAATATTAATATTTGATGTATCTAATATTATACGACGAGCTAAGATGTATACTTACAAGATATGATATGTTATGTTATGCTAATGACAATTTAAGTCATACTCTACTAGTCCATACTATGACATGCCTGCCTCTTTTTTTCAACATTATGTTTTAGAAATGATAAAATGTTTTAATACGAAAGTTTATGCCACATGTGTTTCCAAGCTTACGATTATACCATTCTTAGTTCAGGCCATATATGTATAAATGTCCATATATCATCATATACATTAAATATAAATGATAGTCCATGATATTTTATGCTTATGCATCATTATTATTCACTAAGCATTAGCTTACATTTTCTAAAATATTTTCAAGTAACCAAATTGGGAGGCCTCAGAGAGAAGCCTATTTCGTGGATATTTAGACTGCGGCCCACGAGTCTTATGATATGTAGCGTGTATATGGGCTAAACCCTAATGTTTGTAATATTATAATGTTATAAATGTGGTGGCCTTCGATAGGCCCATTTTATGGTATGTCATGATTGGGATTAGGCACAGTTCTGCCATGTATGACACGTATTATTTTAAGTTTATGAGATTTAAATTCTACGGTCATGTATCTTTAAATGATAAATACACAGGTATTCAACTGGTTTATGTAATGCGACCTTGTGTACATCATGCTCCATTAGTCACTGGCCTCCATGTGTCGACACATCATGTTGTAGTTGGTCACTGGCCTCCAAGTATCGACACATCAAAACCATGTGTTGACACTTGTAGATGTAATTTTCAAATCTTGCCATTTATCTTTATGTGTCGACTCATTGAATCCAGGCGTGGTCTTCTTTATTTTACTTGGCCAATTTTACTTCAAACATTTTGAGCCTCTCAAAGAATCTTCTCTTTGGGGTATCAAGAAGCTTTTTCAATAATCTTCAAATTAATGATGTTAATTGAAAGCGCTCAAATTCGATTTTAGATTGAATTCTTCTTCTTGAATGATCATGTTGCCTTCAAACTTTGCTTTTTTGAAATATCGATGTATTCTCCAAAGCTTGATGATTTCCTCTTCGAGCACCTTCAATCTCTTCGAAATCAATTCATTAGATTGATATTTGAATAGATGCCATTCCTTTTCATTGCTTTTCCATGATTGAATTGTTGATCAAACTTGAACAACTTTGGAATGCGTTCAAAAGCCTCCTTTTAGAGTCTCCAATGCATCTTCCCAAGACTTAATGATTTCTTCTTTGAATACCTTCAATCTCTTCGAATTCAAATTATTGGATTGATTTGTTGAATGGGTGCTATTCTTCTATTTTAGTCTATTGCTCATCCTTAGCTTGTTGTGCATCTCACTTTAATATTTACTCAGCTTTAAGTCTAAGACTTATTTCTTATTGTTCTGCACACTAATTAAAATCATTAGTAAACTAACATAAGGTTTAGTTATCATCAAAATTAAGGTACCGAGTCAACAATCTCTCCCCTTTTGATGATGACAAAACCTTTGCATAGTTAGCATGAGACTAATTGAAATAAGCAAAGAGTAAAATTTCATACCAGAAAAAGGCTCCTCCTTTCTTTTATAGTTATGCAATTGATATTTTCTTTTTTTTTTTGGTTCTTTATCAATTGATCAAAACAATTCTCAATTTTATAGCAACTTTGTTAGAGCAATCGTAATTAAAAATTATAAAGAATGTATATTATCATTTTTCCATAAACCATTCTACTTTATCAATCTTCTCCCCAAAAAACATGCTTTACCATTTTGCTCATATTCATGCTTTATCATTTTGCTCATTTTCATTATTCTTCTCCATTTACCGTTTTGCTTATAAAGATTGTATATTACCATTCTTCTTCAACATGCTTTACCATTCTTCTCCCTCTTTTTGTTAAGTCACCAAAAAAAGAAATAAATATTTATAACAACAACAGGTACAATAGTAAAAAAATCTTAAAACAAGATAATTACTATAAATAAGGTAGCAATTCACCCATTTATCTATCAAAGCATTAACAAGGTTAGATTTCATTCACAAAAAGGCTATTATACAGTTGTAGCCACCCAATATTCAAAAATATTACATAGATATTGTCTTTTGAGGTTGACACACCATCCTTTGAAAGTAGAAAAGGAATATGCAAAAATGAGAATGCAAGAGAGAGAGAGAGAGAGAGAGAGAGAGAGAGAGAGAGAGAGAGAGAGAGAGAAGGTAAGAATAAGTGGTCTTAGTTGGGAGAGAGGTGGAGATGGGGTTAGTACAGGAGGGGTTTTTTTTAGTATGGAAGAATTTCTCTCTAGGCCTATCTCTCGACCCATATTTGTGACCAGAGGAAGTGGGAATAGGGGCATCAGATTCAGTTGCAGAAGAATCATCTTCTTGGCCTTGCTCCTCTGCCTCAATGTTCTTCTCAACATTCTCTTCTTCTTCATTTTCCATGCCATCATCTTCTCTGTTTTCCTCTTCCATTCCTTCTTCAGCCTCATTTACACATTCTTATTCATCCTCTTTTTCACCTTCTTCATCTTCTCTAATTTCTTCATTTTCATCATTTTCTTCTTCTAAGTTTTCTTCCTCTCCTTCCTCATCGTCTTCATCTTCATCTTCTATCATTTTTCCTTTTTCTTTTCTCAACATTTTCACTTCTTTCTTCAGTTCTCTAACTTTTCTTTCAACAAACATCATTCTTGTGGCAGCAATATCTACCTTCCTGTTCAGTTTCTCCAAAGATTCCATTACTTGTTTCATATACTTAGCCATACCCCTTTCACTTCTTTCAAAGTCTTGAATGAGATTTCTCCTGGCACTCCTTGCCCTAGAGGTACTACCAATTATAGTCTTTTCCTCTGAAGCATCACCCTTTGAAGGTTTCTTCGTGGGTTTAGGAGTCCATTTGTTATTTTTCAGGATATACCCCATCGTTTTAAGAGTGTTTTCATTATACTCATCACTAATGGACTTTGCAATTCTCTTCTTCTCATTCTTCAAATCTATCTTAAAATGTTTAAAGACTTTGGTTAAAAAGATCCTATATGGCAGACTAATTTTGGTAAGTGTGGCTTTAAACATGTGATCCAATATGAATAAAAGTAAGTCTATTTTAGTGTTAGTCATATATGCCCACAAGAAGAATAATTCTTTATCAGAAATGTACTCATATTTTCCAGCCTTAGGGATAAATATAGTGCAAGCAAAGTGATGAACTAATCTTAGTTCAAGAGGCAAGTCATCGGCTAGAGGCTATATACATTCATCCATTTCTTTCCCATAAAGAACTTTTAATTGATATTTTCTCGGCACATCATCTCTGTATACTTCTCCTCCAAGTTCAATACCCAGAATTTCTCTAACAACAATTCTACTCAAAGTGAAAGTCACCCCTGTTACATAACTTACAATAGATACATTTTCATATGCCCTTTCAACACTAGCATAAAAATGGGCAACAAGGTTAGGGTATACATCATCCCTTAGGGTTGTCATGGGTTTCCAACCTAAATTCCTAAGGTTTGTGTTCAAATCAAATCTATGTTTACCAAAGAATGCGTAATCCACCCATCTACCATTAAAAACATTCCTAAGAGAGAAAGTTGTATTGTACCTCTCTTGGGCTTTGTCCTCACTAAAATATAACTCATTCATTTCTAGGGTTGTGGAGGGTCGTGGCTCACCTTCTTGGTTTTCTTCTTCTTTTCTTTGTCCTTGCTCGATTGCCCCTTGTATTTCCTCTTCTGGCCCTTTTGAGGTTGAGGGGTTGACATACTTAGGGCTTTCTTGCCCATTCGTGATTTTTTGAATTTGGGTGCCATGGAAGGGTTAATGAAGGTTGAGAGATGTTGGGGATAGATCAGTTAGGGTTTTTATGGTGTTTGAATGAGAGATTTGAAAGGGTGATTGGTAGCGGTTGGTTTGATTTGAAAAGAGAGGGAGAGAAATAGATATATATATAGAGAGAGAGAGGGAAATTTCAAATGATGTTAAAACATAGGTGTTTTAGATATATAGACCCAATGCATGTGTCGACAAACGAGCCTTAGGTGTCAACACATGGTAAGCACCCCATTTTTGCCTGCTCGACAGTCTCCAGTCTCCAGTCTATCCAGACTTAAGTTCAAGTCAATATGGATATATTCCAATCTAAATCAGCTTTCCAAGTCTAATCCCCTCAATCAATCGCTTCGCGGGCCCATTGGACCCAAATAGAGACAAAATTACCAAAATGCACTTGGTGGCATTGCTCGGCCCAATTCCAGTGGGCACGTCTTTTCGAAGGCGATAAGTCCCCTTTCAATCTAATTCCAGTCCAATTTCAATTCTAATTCCAATTAATTCTCGCACACCTTTCGAGAAAGTTGATTCCTCGAGGTGGTAAGTCCATCCTGTCCGGCACGTTTTCGAGTGACTCTTCAGAATGGTAAGTCCCTTCAAACCCGTCGATCGGGACGAGACCCCAAGTCCCCTAGATGGAAAAATTGTCCACCTTTGGCACTGTAAGCACCCCATTTTTGACTTCTCGGCAGTTTACACTCTGTCCAGACTTGTGTTCAAGTCATTGTGGGCATATTCCAACCGAAACCAACTTTCTAAGTCCAAATCCCGTCTATCCATCGCTTCGCGGGCCCGCCAGGCCCAAATAGAGGCAAAATGACCAAAATGCCCTTAGGGGCATTGTTCTTTCCAACTCCAATTTCAACTCCTCTCTCTCGACAGTTTATTTCTCGAGATGGTCCTAAATCAGGCACGTCTTTTCGAAGACGGTAAGTCCTTTTTCCAATCCCTCTCTCAAGACAGTTTATTCCTTGAGACGGTTCTAAATTAGGCACGTCTTTTTGAAGACGGTAAGTCCCCTTTCCAACCCCTCTCTCGAGACAGTTTATTCATCGAGACGGTCCCAAATCAGGCACATTTTTTCGAAGACGACAAGTCTCCTTTCCAATCCCTCTTTCGAGACAGTTTATTCCTTGAGACAGTTCCAAATCAGGCACGTCTTTTCGAAGACGGTAAGTTCCCTTTCCAATCCCTCTCTTGAGACAGTTTATTTCTCAAGATGGTTCCAAATCAGGCATGTCTTTTCGAAGACGAAAAGTCCCCTTTCCAATCCCTCTCTCGAGACAGTTTATTCCTCGAGACGATCCGAGTAGCAGAAATACTCGCAAACATCACAACCGTCCGAGTAGCGGAAATACTCACAAACAGGTCGATGTAAGGAATTACCAACAAACCCTTGTGTCACGACGACCGCCGTCAAAATGGTGGAAACACTCTAAACCCAGGTCAACACCAGTGCCTGCTAGCCCACTTCGGTGAAAAATGACCAAACTGCCTCTTGGGCTTTTTCCGAGACTTTTGGGTTAAGATGACCATTTTGCCCCTAGGCATCTGAACGCCCCAGGAACCACACCGGCTCTAGGTATCAAACCGGTAACTTTCTAAGATTACTTCTTATAGTATTCTCAACCTTCCTCTACCTTTCCGGATTATTCCGAGTCAGTTTTGGCCAACCTGGTACAGAATGACCATTTTGCCCCTGGTGGGCCGGTCTCCTTTTCTGACCACACCGGCTCTGGGTATCAAACCGGTAACCTCCTGAGAATACTTTTTATAGTACTCTCAACCTTTCTTTAGCTTTTCGGATCATTCTGAGTCAGTTCTAGTAAACCCGATGCGAAATGACCGTTTTGCCCCTCGAGGGTCGGTCGCTTTTTCTGACCACACCGGCTCTGGGTATCAAACCGGCAACCTTTAGGAACATTCTGAATAATGTTTCCAAATCCTAAGTCTTCTTCCGAGACAGTCCGAGTCTGTCCCGGTAGCTTCCCGATCCGATTGATCGTTTTGCCCCTAAAGGCCCTGTCAACCTTTCCGACACATCTTATCCTCATTTTTCAATTCAAATACCTCCGGGATACTGTTCTAAGTGTTCCTGCCCTTTTCCAGCCTTCCAGGCCATTCCCGGCCTCTTCAAATCATTCTTGGACTTTTTGAAGTCACTCCTAGTGAAGTCAGGCTAAAAATTACATGGTAGTCACTAGTACAGGCGCCCAAATCTAGTCAAAGATACGTTGCTTGCTGACCTAAATACTTTCCTAACTGGTTGGCGCCACCATTAGTGGCGTTAAGCCAAGATTTGGCCTGGCGCCACTCCTAGTGGCGCTAAGAGCAATTTTGCCCTAGCGCCACTGCAACAGGCGCCAGTGCATTTCTCTCTCTATAAATACAGAGCCTCCTCCAACGTGAAAGAGGTCCGAAAACTCAGTCTAAAAATCATATAATTCGATATACAGAGCTCGTGCACTCCCTAAACCCTAGCTTTTTAGGTTTTCCAAACCCTAGCCACCACACACTAAACCTTAGCCTCCTATACACTCATACACACCCCCATATACTCATACACTAGCCTTCAATCCTCCTTTGAAGACTTGAAGAGTTGCAATCTAAAGTTTGAAGACAACTCTTGAAGATTGAAGACAAAGATCAAGACGAAGACCGAAGACCGAAGACTGAAGACAAGCAAGGCGCGCAAAATAAACAAGACATACGGTAGGCTTTCTCTTTAAATTTTTGCACTTCCCCCCTCTCTCTTCTCTCTCCTAACCCACTTGGGTTTTCTCTATTTTAATCCCCCATCTCTTGCCCCCCCCTTTCTTTGCATGCTTGAAACAAGGGGACTCCCCGTCCATGTGTAGGATTAGACTATCGGAGGGTCACTGTGTCGGGGGCTTTCCTTTAGGCTAACAGGAGACCACGTGGGTCCGGCCCCCTTGATTATGTGGTGAAGCCTTAACTTTGTATGTTCACAACCCCAAAATTGCATTGTGCATATCATGATCTTGCATCTTCCAAAAGTCGTTTTCAAAGTTATTTTCAAAATCGTTTTCAAACTTGTTTTCAAAATTGCATCAAAATCTCTTTTTCAAAACATGTTTTCAAAATCACAATCCTAGGGTGATTCTAGCTTTTCCATGGCTAGGATTGCTTTAGGAAAGTGTTACATTCAAAGTGCCCAATATGATCCATTTTTTCAAATCTTGTTGTTTTCAAAACCGCTTTCCTAAAGTGGTTCTAGCCCTCTTATGGTTAGAATTGCTTTAAAAAAGTGAGATGTTTTTACACCTTCTAAAAACTCTCTTTTCAAAAGTCTCTCTTTCTAAAAACCCTCTTTTTCAACACGCTTCCCAAAAACTCTCCTTTCCAAAGTTGTTTTCAAAAACTCCCTCCAAAAATCCATCTTCCAAAACTTCTCTTTTCAACCCCTTTTGCAAAATCCTCTCTTCAAAATTTACTTTCTAAAAGCACTCCCTAAATTCACTTTCCTAAAAACTCTCTCCAACAATTTTCTACCAAAAATCTTTCTGAAAAGCTCTCTTTCCAAAATCTTCTCTCTAGAAACTCCTCTCTAGGATTTTCTTCCAAAAACGTGTTTCTAAAAACGTACTTTCCAAAAAATCTTTTTTCTTGATGCCCAAGTCAAGCCCTAGAACCCACAATTAGGAAATCCTAATTTTCTTTCCAAAAACATGATTTTGAAACTTGCCTTAAAACCTAGGTTTCTAAAACCTCTTGTTTTCTACATCAAAACTATCCATGTTTCCAAAACCTATTTTCTACGTCAAAACTATAGTTTTCCAAATCTAGGATTTCCAAAACCCCCCTCTCCAAATTTTTGTCAAATCCAATCTTTCTTTTAGGAAACCAAATCCAATCTTCCCGTTTAGGAAACCAAATCTAATCCTCCTGTTTAGGAAACTAGATCCTATCCTCCATTTTTGGAAACAAAATCAAACCTTCCTTTTTGAAAACAAAATCCAATCCCTTCCTAATCTAAATCTTTCCTAATTCAAATCGTTCATAATCTTCTATTTTCCTAAATCTTAACTTTCCAAAACTTGAACTTGAAAATCTTTCCTAAATTTTAAAACTCAACTTCCACATCTTTCCTAGTTCAACCCTTTCTTAATTTTACCCATTTTCAAATCTTAACTTTCCAAATCTAAGTTTTCAAATCTTTCCTAAATTCAAACCTTTCCTAATCTCAGGATTTTCTAAAACTCAAACTTTAAAACTTTCTAAATCTTAAATTCTCTAAATTTCAAAATTTTCCAAATCTAAAACTTTCTTAAGTTGAAACTTTCTTAATTCAAATCTTTTCTAAATCCTTCCTAATTTTCTTTCTAAAATTCTAAACTTTCCAAATTCAAAACTTTCTTAACTTGAAACTTTCCAAATTCTAAACCTTTCTTAATCTAAACTTTTCCTAATTCAAAACATTTCTAAATTCAACACTTTCCTATTTCAAAACCTTTCTTAAAACGAAACTTTTCAATTTTCAAAACTTCCCTATTTCAAAACATTCCAAATTCAAAACTTTCCTAAGTTGAAATTTTCCCAAACTAACAACTTTCTTAATTCAAAACTTTCCTAAGTTGAAACTTTCCTAAATCAAAACTTTCCTAAAATGATACTTTTCTAATTTGAACCTTTCCTAATTCGAACATTTTCTAAATCCAATCTTTCCAAATCTTTCAAGTCCAACATTTGAGACAATTCCTTTCGAAAATCTTTCCAAGTCAAGTCCAATCCTCCTTTTCTAAGTTTTTAAGTCTAGGTTTCCTAAAACCAAGTCTTTCAAAATCAAATCTTTTCAAATCTTCCAATCAAAGTTCGATCTCTCAATCTTCCAATTCAATTTCCAATTCAATCTCCTTCTTCAAATCGACTCTTTTATTTTCAATCGGACTCTTGTCCGAACTACGATTGACTTGATTCCTTCGAAAGGATACATAGGTAACCCTCATGGGTGCAGTCACAACTTCTTTCAAATTTCAATTTCCTTCACATTTTTCAAATTTCCAATTCCATAACATTATTCAAAATTCTATATCTACAATTTCTTTCTAATCTCCAATCCATTTTCAAACTTCCAATTTCAAATTTCTATTTTCAAATATTTACTTTTAATTTTTCAAACTTTCCAATTTCAATTTTATCTCTTTAAAGACTCTTTTAAATCAAATCAATTTCTTTTTAAATCTATTTCCAAATCAACTTTCGCATCTTGTACTTGCATATCATGCAGCATGCCTTTTTAAACATTCGTTTTTAAAGTGGATAGGATTGGTCAATAGTTAGTTAAAGACTCTCATAGGTGAATTTAGGGTAGATTGACATGTAGGTACCGAAAGGACGACGTAGGGTGATGGCTTAGTGCGTCTTCCCTACACTTAACCAACCTCCGAACCTAGATCACTATTTTCGAAAGACTAAAAGGAGTTATTTTTCAAAAAAAGGGCTAAATGTTTTCCAAAAGTTGCCAAATAACCTGTTTTCCTAAAAACGTTTTTTTGAGGAGATATTTTCAAAATCGTTTTCCAAAAATCCTAAGTGTAGTCTTCAGATTATTCTTAGTTTTTAGGTGACCTAACTCACCTTAATCAAGTTAGGTGGCGACTCCAAACTTTTTCCAAAAGCCCTTTATTCAAACTTATTTTCAATCCAAACATAGTCGCACTCATTCTTCTAGGAGGGTGAGTTCTAAGGAGAGAGTACATCATTTTTCCCGCTTGTGTGAGTATTTCTCGAGTGCGAAAAATCTGAGCACAACAGGTGCCAGCTAGCCCCCCAATACAGAAATGTCTGCTTTGGCATGCCTTTTGAAAAAGTTGATTTCTCAAGCGCTAAGCCCACCTAGCAGCTTCCCGAGATTAGGCAATCTTTGGAATGATCGCAACCCGTTAGAGTAATGGAAATACTTGTAAACATCACAACCGTCAGAGTGGCAGAAATATTCGCAAATAGGTCGATATAGGAAATTACCAACAAACCCCTATATCACGAGACCGTCGTCAGAGTGATAGAAACACTCAAAACCTAGGTCAACACCAGTGCCTGCTAGCCCACTCTGGTGAAAAATGACTAAACTGCCTCTATGGCCATTTTTGGCACGTTTCTCGAGAAAGTACTTTAGTTCTTAGAACGATAAGTCCACTCTTCCAAGATTGTCTTAAAGACAATCCGGCGTGATTAGGTGTCTTGCACTCAGTTTCGGCCCAATTTCGAGACATTCCGGTTAAGATGACCATTTTGACTCTAGGCATCCGAGTGCCCTAAGAACCACATAGGCTCTGGGTATCAAAATAGTAGTCTCCCAAAAATGCTTCTTAAAGTATTCCAGACCTTCTATTATATCATTCCGAGTTAGTTCCGGCAAACCTAGTGCAAAATGATCGTTTTACCCCTGGTGGGCCGGTCACCTTTTTCAACCAAATCGACTCTAGGTATCAAACCGGTAACCTCCTGGAACATTCTAGTTAATGTTTCCAAGTTTTCAGTCTTCTTCCGGGATATTCCGAGTCCATCCCGGCAGCTTTCCGGCCCTATTAACTGTTTTGCCGCTAATAGCCCGGTCAACCCCTCCGTCCCATCTTGATATCATTCTTCAAGTCTATTACCCCTGAGACACTGTTCTAAGGGTTTTTTTTCCCTTTTCGGCCTTCCGGGCCATTCCCGGCCCTTCAAATCATTCCCGGACCTTCCAGAGTCACTCCTAATGAAGTCAGGCTAAAAATTGTATGGTAGTTACTATTATAAGCGCCCATATCTTTTGAAGATATGTTGCTTGCCAACCTTAAACATTTTCTAATTGGCTGGCGCCATTAGTAGTGGCGCTAAGCGAAAAAATGGCCAGCGCCACTAGGAGTGGTGCCAATGTAATATTTTGCCTAGCGCAACTACAATAGGCCCCAGGTCATTCCTCTATCTATAAATACAGAGCCTCCTCCAACGTGAAAAGGGTCCGCAAACTCAGTCTAAAAATTGTCATCTTCAATACACAAAGCTCGTAGCCTTTCTAAACCCTAGTTTTCTTTAGGTTTTCCAAAACCCTACCCACCATACACAAACACTAGTATACATACACTCCTATACACTCACATACACCCCTATACACTCCTATACTAGCCTCCAAAGCCTCCATTGAAGACTTAAAGTACTGCAACTCTGAAGCTCCCGAAGATCAGAACAAACTCTTGAAGATCAAGGCGAATACCGAAGTAAAGCAAGAAGAACAAAGCGCATAAAACAAAGCGAATAAAGAAGATACAAGGTAGGCTCTTTATTTATGTTTACGTAATTCCCCCCTCTCTTCTCTCTCTGAACCGACTTGAGTTTTTTTCTATTTTAATCTCCCATCTTCTTCCCCCCCCCCCCCCTCTTTCTTATATGCTTGAAACAAGGGACTTCCCGATCCATGTGTAGGATTAGGCTATCAGAAGTCACTGTGTTGGGGGCTTTTTTTTAGTCTAACCGGAGATCACGTGGGCTTGGGCCCCTTGATTATGTGGTGAAGCCTTTAACCTTGTATGTTCACGACCCCAATTTGCATTGTGCATATCATGATCTTGCATTCGTCCAAAATTTATTTTTCAACTTGTTTTCAAAACTTGCATCAAAATTGTTTTTAAAACGAGCGTCAAAGTTTTTTTTCAAAACTTATTTTCAAAATCACAATCCTAGGTGATTCTAGCCTTTCCATGGTTAGGATTTCTTTAGCAAAATGTTACATTTAAAGTGACCAATATGGTCCATATTTTCAAATCATTGTTGTTTTCAAACCACAATCCTAGAAGGGTTTTAATCTTCTTATGGTTAAAATCGTTATAGGAAAGTGTAATATTTTTAGAGGCTTGTAAAATTCTATATTCAAATCCTTCTCGAAAATCTCCTTTGCAAAACATCTTTTTAAATCCTCTCCAAAATCTCTTTTTATATCTACTTTTTAAAATCTCTCTCCAATCTCCTTTCCAAAATTGATTTCTAAAAATTCTCTTTAAAAAATCTCTTTCCTAAAAACTTCTTTTTAAAAATCTCTTTCCTAAAAACTCTCTTTTTAAATTCACTTTCTAAAAACTCCTTTCTAAGATCTCCTCCCAAAAAACTTCTTTTTCACAAAATTCATTTTTCAAAATCTCTTTCCTTGGAGTCCAAGTCAAATCCTAGAGTCAACGATTAGGAAACCCTAATTTTTCTATCCTAAAACATGATTTTCAATCTTATCTTAAAACCTAGGTTTCCAAAATCTCTTTTTCTACATCAAAATTATGAATTTCCAAAACCTATTTTCTACCCCAAAATCTAGGATTTTTCAAAACTTCATCTTTCCAATTCCATGTCCAATCCAATCTTCCCTTTAGGAAATCAAATCTAATCTCCCATTTAGGAAACTAGATCCAATTCTCCGTTTTTAGAAATAAAATCAAAACACCTCTTTCTTAGAAACAAAATCCAAATCTTTCATAATTGAACTCCTTGCTAATCTCATACCTTCATAAACCTTAAGTTTCCAAAGCTTAAACTTTCAAATCTTTCCTTAACTTTAAGCTTCTTAATATTTCCTAATTCCAACCTTTCTTAATTCCATACCTTTCCAAATCTAAATTTTTAAACCTTTCTTAAACTCAAACCTTTCCTAATCTCAAGTATTTCTAAATCTCAAATTTCAAATTTTTCCAAATCCCAAACTTTCTGAATTTTCAATCTTTCCAAACTCAAAACTTTCTGAAGTCAAAACATTCTAAACTCAAACTTTCTAATTTCAAAACTTTCTAATTTTAATTCTTTCCTATTTCAAAACTTCCCTAATTCAAAACTTCCCTAAAACAAAACTTCTCCTATTTCAAAACTTTTCAATTTTGAAACTTTCTTAAATTGAAACTTTCCTAAAATGAAACTTTCCTAAAATGGAACTTTCCTATTTTGAATCTTTCCTAAATCTCCATCTTTTCAAAGTAAGTCCAATCTTTCTTAAATCTCAAATCTTTTCTAAATCCCATCTTTCCTAAGTCTAGGTGTCCCAAAAACTTTATCTTTCCTAATCTAGTCCAAGTTCTCTTCCAAGTGTCAATTTCTCTTCCAAGTTCAATTCTAGGTCTAAGTTTAATCCTGGTTTCAAATCTTCTACTATGAGTTTCAAGTCAAAATCTCTTTTTTTAAAATCAAAACCTTCTATTTTCAATCGGACTCTTATCCGAACTACTACTGATCTGATTCCTCAAAAAGGATACATAGGCAACCCTCATGGGTGCGGTCACAACCTTTTTCAAGCTTCTATTTCCACAATCTTTTTCAAACTTCCAATTCTAAAAATCTGTTTTCAAATCTTCAATTTCAATTTTCAAAACTTTCTTTCCGCTTTCAAACTTTAATTCTTCTTTCCAAATCTATTTTTAAATCAAATCTGTCTATTGCACTTACATATCATGCATCGTTCTTTTTAAAAAAAAAAATTCTTTTCTAAAAGTGGATAGTTTTGGATATATATTAATTGAAGACTTTAATGGGTGAATCTAGAGTGAATAGATATATAGGTACCGCAAGGGTGGGGTGGAGTGATGGCTTAGTGCATATTACCTACACGTAACCAACCTCTGAACCTAGATCACTGTTTTCAAATACCAAAATGGAGTTATTTTAAAAAAAGGGCATAAATATTTTCTAAAGGTTGCCAAACAACCAATTTTTTTAAAAACCCTCTCTTAAGGAGGTATTTTCAAAATCATTTTCAAAAACCCTAACTGTATTCTTTGGATTGTGCTTAGTTTTTAGATGATCTAAATCACCTTAATCAAGTTAGGTGGCGACTCCAAATGTTTTCCAAAAGCCCTTTATTCAAATCAATTTTTAATTCAAGCCTACTCGCACTCATTCTTCCAGGAGGATGAGTTCTAACGAGAGAGTATAGTATTTTTTTCGCTTGTGTGTATATTGCTCGAGTGCGAAAAATCTGAGCGCGACACACATGAGTTTCAAAAGTTCATTTGAAACCCTCTGTTCTAATATTTCGACACATGAGGATGAGGTGTCGACACCTTAAGACAGATAGTGCTAGATTGGATATCTATGAACTCAGGGTTCGACTCCATGTCTAGGGAAGGTAATGTGTTCTAATATGAGTATGCAATGAATTGTAATAATACCAAATGTATATCAAACAAACAATCAACACACTTGATTATATGTAAAACATAAATACTATGAACGTCATTTAAATTTAACAAGGATCAACATATAGAATCACTTATTCCCCATTCTCTTCTTATCATACAAAATCTATTCTCACTTAATGGTTCTGTAAAAATATCAACCAATTGTATGTTTGTGCCCACAAAATCAAGTTAAATATCACCTTTTTGCACATGATCTCGTATGAAATGATATCTAATCTCAATGTGTTTTGTGCGAGAGTGTTGAATAAAATTTTTAGTCAAGTTTATAGTACTTGTATTGTCACACCTAATGAGTATGTGTTCAAATGTAATGCCATAGTCTTCTAATTGATATTTAATCTACAACATTTGAGCACAACAACTTCCGGCTACTATAT
>CM065390.1:26427500-26530000 GCA_033060915.1 Euryodendron excelsum
ATTTTGAGAATTCAAATACAACCTTGCATCCGTTTTCACCTAATTGACTTATGCTTAAAATATTGTGTTTGAGTCCTTTAACAAGTAAAACATTCTCAATAGAAGTTAAATAATTCTTACCAATACTGCCTATACCAATGATCTTCCATTTGCCATTGTCTCCAAAGGTGACAAATCGTCCATCATTTGGTGATAGAGAAGTGAATTGAGCTTCATCTCACATCATGTGTCTTGAGCATCCACTATCCATGACCCAATGGCCCTTCTTGGATTTAGCTTGAAGACACACCTACAAAATAGTTTACTTGGCTTTAGATACCCAAACTATCTTGAGTCCTTGGGAGTTAGTTCTCAATAGCCTTCTTGGAGCACATGTATTATTAGGAGCATATGATCTTTGCATAGCATAGCATCTAGTAATAATATATCCTACTTTTTGGTAATAAAAACATGAAATTTGTGATTTTTCTGCAGAGGAGATAAATCTGATTTTTGAAAACTCTCTCCTTTTGAATAGATTAAAACCAAGTTTAGCTTTATCAAGAGAGCATTTTTATTTTTCAAGAATAGCATCCAATTTTTCTCTTCCATTTACACATCGAAAAAGAGATGTTTCTAAGTGTTTAACTTTTTCTTTCAAAGCATGATTCTCTTCAACCTTTTCTTTTGAAATAGTGGAATCCTTTGAAATAGAACTTTTCTTAACTTCTTCTTTGAAAACACAAATTTCATTTTTCAAATCTCTATTTTCCTTTTGTAAATCCTTATTCTCTTCGGTTAGTATAGAAACTATCGTTTTAAGAAGACTATTTTTTATTCCTAACTTTTTGAATTCAACAATCAAATCATCAAAAGCATTTTGTAGTTCATTAAATGAAAATTAAGAAGGACTAGGAGATGATACCTCACTTTCTTCTTTATGAGCCATGAGATATAAGTTAGCCACTTCCTGAGGTTCGGTTTCCTCTTCAGAGGCAGATTTCTCATCATCACTCTAAGTGATAACAGCTATTGGCTTTCTTCTTCTATCTTTCCTTCCTCTCTTTTTGAGCATGGGGTAGTCAGTTCTTATATGGCCAGGCTTCTTGCATTCAAAACATATTATGTGAAACCCTAATCTCATATTTTTATAATTAGTTGAATTGCATCGTAAACGTAGTTAAATTAGTTTATTTAATTTAATTTACATATATTGCATGGTTAATTATAAATTGTGTGTGCCACTTGTATCATTTTATTAGTGGTAAGTTAAATGGTTAAATGGTGAAACATTGGTGAGTGAGTATAATAAGTAGATGTATAAAATACCTAAAATATAATAAGTGGGTGTATAAAATCCCTAAGGGGAGGGTGAGATATATATTATTATGTTATATTGAAGTTAATTGAGAGGAGGGGAGGGTGTCGGTGGAGAGAAAGAGAGGAAGATGACAAAGGGGGACAAGGAGGCAAATGAAGAAAGAAAAGGAAGAAAAAGAAGGAAAAAAACAAGAATGGTGGGGGGTGAGTGGTTAGCATGATGGGAGGGAGAAGAGAGGAAAGATAGCTGCCATTATAGAGAGAGAGAGAGAGATATATATAGAGTTATAGAGAGAGAGAGAGAGAGAGAAGCTTGAAGAGAGAAGGAGCAATCGGTGGAAAAGAGGAAGAAGAAGAAGAAAAGAGGGGAAAAATCTAAGGAAGCTTTCTTACACTTTGTTTTCCTCATCTAAGGTGAGTATCATGCTTGTTTCATCTTATTTTCTCTAATTATTACATGTTGTATGAGTCATGCCATGGAAGGAAGAGGATGGAGGTGAGATCTTCCATGGTAAAAACTTAGAATCACCCATGGCAGCCCTAACAGAGTATTCTCTATGAAAATGCTATTGTTTAGAGACATTTCGACCTAGCTAAAAATTTTATTTGTGGCTGAATTTTTGAACACTGTAATTTAGAGTTATGAGGATCATTTGGGCTTTGGATTCACTTAAAAATGTTGTAATTTCGAATTATTGTGGATTTTTGAAATGGGACTGTCCCTGCAGATTTTTGATGCCCAGATCTGTAATCTCTGGTTTAACAGAGAATTCGACCAAGTTAGAGTAGCCCAAAAATTATGAAATTTTTACTGTATCTAGGATAAAGGTTGATGATAATCTGTACCAAATTTCAGATCATTTAGATGTCGTTTACTTATGTTATTAATTTATCAAAGATAGACCATTTACTGCTGAATTCGAGTTTCTGCAGCACTGCCCTGTATTTGCAAATACCAAATAAATACTTAGGCATGTTCAAAAAATGTACAATTTGGTCTGGATACTCTTTGATATGTCTAGTTGGTATTTCTAAAGTTTTAGAATTTTTGGGCATAAGCCCACGAAGTTATGTCCAGATTATGAAGCCTGTGTCAGTTTTGGCAGATTAGAGGACTTGATGTATTTTGGTATTTTTCAACTCTAGCTTTACATTGGGAGTGTGATTGAGATTAGCATATAGTAGTTCTAATGTATAATTTCAGTGTTATAACTTGTTTGTGTAGACATTATAGCTATGATTATCGGAGTATACATTGAGTTTCCTAAACTAATACGGTTGTGGTGATAGGAGCTAACGGAGAGCAAGATCCTTCAACGTCAACCCCGAAGTGATCTTTGACATAGTGTGTGTGCGGTGACAGGTGGGATCATAGGATAATCTTATTCATATAGAAGTGAATATATATTGCTTGTGTTATTATCTATGTTGGTGTTAATTGTGGGATTGTGGGATTTTGAGATAATCTCATTCATGTTAAATGCATTGTGTATTTTCTATATGTAAAATGGTGGTGAATGCATATGAGGTGTTGAAGGTGTTTATATATGAGGTGAAATTGGTATTATATGAGAAGTTTTGTGGAGACATTGATGATTTTATATATATGGTGGCATTGCATACCATTCATATTGTATGCCTTGCATTGCACTGGAGAGAGTTAACCACGGTGGGTTAACCAAGGCTTAGTCACGGTGGACTAGCCTAGGGGTGCCACGGTGGGCATTCCTTGATAACGCGCCATCGATATATTGGGCCAACGTTATCTAAAATTGCGCGCACATGTGGGTGATACATGCATTGCATTGAGACATCCATGAGATAGATATATATTAATCATTTCTACCTGTATGCATTTGAGTGCTTATTATCATTCTTTATGAGTTTGATTATCTGTCGTGAGCATGTTGACAATTAGCTCACACCCACACAGACTGTCTTGACAGGTAACTTGGAGATGACGGTTTGGTTCACTGCAGTCTTGGTTCTTGCCGTGGTGGCAATCATGTCGATGTCAGGATGTCTAGTCACGGGGCTTGGGACAGCTCCATTGTCTTACTTTCAGTTTCATGGTTGTAATTTTATATAGACGTTTGGTTTGGTATTATGTTTTAACTTTGTATAATGGTAAAGAATTTTGTGAAAGGATGTTGATTATTTTCCAGTGGTAATGTATTCCTTTGGAGAGTTTATTATATTTTTCTCATTGTATTGTTTATTCCGCTGCGTTCTTTTATTTTTTTGAGTATGGGTTAAGGTGTCGTTCGCAGGTACGGTGACCTGTGCGATCACGCCTCACCTAATGTGACATAATTAATGTCTAATTGGGTTAGGGGTGTGACATATTATGGTTGATTCTTTGCTAGAATCTCCCTTAACTTCTTGCTTCTTTCCACCTTTCTATTTTCTCTTCATGAACCTTTTAAATTTTTTTGTGATAAGAATAATGTCTTCATCATCCTCATCACTTGTTGATTCATTTTCTTGAGTGGTGGATTCGAATGCCACTGATTTTTTTTTCTTATCTTCATCTTATTGGATATGTTACTTTTGAGTGAGCTCATATGTCATGAGGGAGTCCAAGAGTTCTTCGAGAGGCAAGGTATTGAGATCCTTAGCTTCTTGAATTGTAGTGACCTTGGCTTCTCAAGTCTTTGACAATAATCTTAGAAGCTTCCTAATCTGTTCATTATTAGGATAAACATTTCTAAGAGATTTTAAGCCATTAATAATGTCGGTAAACCTTGTAAACATATCGGTAATGAACTCATCAGATTTCATCCTCAACAATTCATAGTTATGCATCAAAATATTGATTTTGGACTCCTTGACTTGATTGGTACCCTTATGAGTTACCTCAAGGTTATCCCATATTTACTTAGCTGATTTATAAGTAGAAATACGATTGAATTCATTAGGATTAGGAGCACAATACAAAATATTCATGGCTTTAGCATTGGATTATAAAAGTTTTAAATCATCTTCATCCCATTTAGATTCGGGTTTAGGGATTTCAATCCTTTCAACCTTCTTTGTATGAATTTTGGAACCATTTAAAATAATTCTCCATAATTCATAATCAACAGACTGTATGTATATTCTCATTCTATTTTTTCAATAATTGTAATTAGTGCCATTAAATATAGGAGGCCTATTAGTAGATTAACCCTCACCTAGAGAGCTTACAAAGTTGGTTGCCATGGATCAATTCCTAGAAAGTTAAGCCAAATAAAGGAATGCAAACTCTGAAACCAATTGTTAGCCAAAAGACAACCCAAGAGAGGGGTGAATTGGGTTTTTCAAAACTAATTGCAATTAAGACTAATTAAAATTAATCTAAGCAATGTAACAGTAACTCAAGGTTTATGCAATGTAATATAATGAAACAAGAAATGAAAGCAAAGCACAAAAAGAAACACCAAGAATTATCGAAGTTCAACCACAACTTGTGGTCTAAGTCCTCATCCCAAGATTCCCTTGAAGTCTTCTTCTACTATGCAATATCCAATTACAAGATGGAGGCTAGTTGAAGTGCCCGGCTCATTATCCTTCAAATTTACACCCAAGCTTCAACATCTTAAGAATTTTGTCCATGATTTCTCAAACTTACACAAGTGTTTTTCTTGAACTAGAGAACACTCAAACTATAATTCACAAGTAAATAAAGATATATAACTGAAGTACACACTCTCTATGAAGGGTAGATGAGAAATGAATAGCTCACTAAGTGCCAACTATTGAAGACAAAGAGAATTTTCAGAAGTTGGAAGAATTTTTAGCTCAATAATCAAAGGAATGTTGTATTTGGAGTCTTGTATATAAAATCCTTAATCAATTTCAGCCGTTGGTGGTAGTTAGGGGTTTATTTAATGCGAGATTAGACTAATACAACGTTTAAAAATATAGCCGTTGGTGCCCAAGTGTCGACACTTGTCTTCCATGTGTCGACATATCATGCTGCATTAGTCATTAGCCTCCATATGTCGACACCTCAAAACCATGTGTTGACACATCATGTTGTAGTTGGTCACTGACCTTCATGTATCGACACATGAAAACCATGTGTTGACACCTGCAGACGCAATTCTCAAATCTTGCTATTTGTCTTCATGTGTCGACTCATTGAATCCAGACATAGTCTTCTTTGCTTTACTTGGCCAATTTTACTTCAAACATTTTGAGTTTTAAAGGGATCTTCTCTTTGGGGTATCAATAAACATTTACAATGATCTTCAAATAAATGATGTTGATTGAAAGCGCTCCAATTCGATTTTAAATTAAATTCTTCTTCTTGAATGATCATGATGCCTTCAAACTTTATTTTTTTAAAATATCAATTATCCTCCAAAGCTTGATGATTTCCTTTTTGAACACCTTCAATCTCTTCGAAATCAATTCATTGGATTGATATTTAAATAGATTTCATTCCTCTTCATAGCTCATCCATGATTGAATTGTTGATCAAACTTGAACAACTTTGGAATGCGTTCAAAAACCTCCTTTTAGAGTCTTCAATGCATCTTCCTAAGACTTGATGATTTCTTCCTTGAGCACCTTCAGTCTCTTCGAATTCAAATTATTGGATTGATTTGTTGAATGGGTGCTATTCTTCTATTTTGGTCCATTGCTCATCCTTCGCTTGTTGTACATCCTACTTTGATATTTACTCGGCTTTAAGTCTAAGACTTATTTCTTATTATTCTGCACACTAATTAAAATCATTAGTAAACTTACACAAGGTTTAGTTATTATCAAAATCATGGCATGAAGTCAACAATATACTCCTAATAATGCATGGGCTCTAAGAAGGCCATTGAGAACTAACTCTCAAGGATCCAAGATGGTTTGGGTACCTAAAGCCAAGTGAACTATTTTGTAGGTGTGTTTTCAAGTTAAATCTAAGAAGGACCATTGGTACTTGGATAGTGGATGGTCAAGACACTTGACAGGAGATGAAACTCAATTCACTTCTCTCTTAACAAAAGATGGAGAATTTGTCACCTTTGGAGAGAATAGTAAAGGGAAGATCATTGGTATAAGTAATATTGGTAAGAATTCTTCTACTTCTATTGAGAATATTTTACTTGTTAAAGGACTCAAATATAATCCTTTGAGTATAATTCAATTATGTAACAAAGGATACAAAGTTGTATTATAATCCTCAAAATATGACGTAGTTGATATTAATAGTAACAAGACAATTCTCACTGGGCATAGGCAAGGCAATATATATATATATATATTTGATATAAATGACTTATCTCTTTGCAAAGTTGAGTGCCTTACTGTTATGAATAGTGATGAAAGTTGGTTGTGATATAAAAGACTTAGTCACATTAGTATGAGAATACTTTTAAAGATTTCTAAAAATGATTTGGTCAAAAATTTTTCTAAAATCAAATTTGACAAATATAGAGTTTATGATGATTGTCAAATAGGAAAACAAACTTGTATCACTTTTAAATCTATAAATATGCTTACCACTTTTAGGCCATTACAACTATTGCATATGGACTTATTTGGACTAACTAGGGCTTTAAGTCTTGGTGGGAAACAAAATGTACTTTTTATTGTTGATAAATACTCTAGATTGACATAGACATTCTTCTTGGTTCACAAGGATGAAATAATTATTTTCTTTATAAAATTTTACAAAAAGGTTCAAAATGAGAAAGGTTTTACTATAACTTCTATAGGGACTAATCGTGGTGGAGAATTTTATTGCAAACCTTTTGAAATATTTTGTGAAGAAAATGATTTTGATCATAACTTTTTAGCCCCTAGAACACCTCAACAAAATGGGGTTGTTAAGAGGAAAAATAGAACTTTAGAAGAAATGAGAAGTATTATATTTTGTGAAAATGAATTACCAAAGTATTTTTGGGCTGGGGCTGTTAATATACCCTATTATGTTTTAAACAATATTTTATTTAGAAAATTTTTAAACAAAACCCCATATAAGGTTTGGAAAAAAAAAAGAAACCAAATATTTCATACTTTAGAGTCTTTGGGTGTAAATGTTTTGTGTTGAATAACAATAAAAAAAACCACGGTAAATTCAATACAAATTGGATGAGGGTGTACTTCTTGGATATTCAACACATAGTAAGGCATATAGAGTCTATAATAAGAGGACTATAGTAGTTGAAAAATCAGTCCATGTCACTTTTGATGAACATAACTCTTCATCTAGAAATCTTGTAAGTGATGACATAGATGAATAGGAGCAAGACTTAGACAAGTTGAACAACAATCCAAGCTCAAATAAAGACTCAAAACAGGAGAAAAAAGTGCAAAAAGCCTCATCAAACCAACAAGATGTTAATGAAGGTCTACCTAAGGAGTGAAAATTTATATAATTATCCAACTAAGCAAATCCTAGGTGATCCTTCACAAGGGGTAAGAACTAGATCATCTTTTAAAATATATGTAATCATCTTGCATTTTTATCTCAAATAGAACCAAAGTGGTTTCAAGATGCTGCAAATGATGAGTTTTGGATAAATGTTATGCAAGAGGAATTGAACCAATTTGAAAGGAATGAGATATGACACCTTGTTCCTAGGCCTAATGATCATCCTGTTATTGAAACTAAATGGTCTTTAGAAATAAAATGGACGAATCTAGAATTATTTTGAGGAACAAGGCAAGACTTGTTGCTTAAGGATATACCCAAGAGAAAGACATTAATTTTGATAAAACTTATGCCCCGGTAGCTAGATTGGAAGCCATTAGAATATTGCTTGCATTTTTATGTCTTAAGAATTTGAAACTTTATCAAATGAATGTCAAAAGTGCATTTCTAAATGGTTTTATCACTGAAGAAGTATATGTTGAGCAACCTTCTCGATTTGAAGATCCAAAGTTTCCTAATTATGTTTTTGAATTATCAAAAGTTTTATATGATTTGAAGCAAGCCCTAAGGGCTTTGTATGAAAGATTAAACAAATTCTTGATTGAATATGATTTCTCAAGAGGAAAGATTGACACTATTCTATTTATTAAGATTAGAAATAATAAAATGCTTCTGGTACAAATATATGTAGATGATATTATATTTGGTGCTACTAATGAGTTGCTTTGCAAGAAATTTTTCAAGTGTATGTAGGGAGAATTTGAGATAAGTATAGTGGGAGAGCTCAATTACTTTCTCGATCTTCAAGTCCAGCAATCAAAGGAAGGTATTTTTATCAACCAAACCAAATATATCAAGTATTTAATTAAAAAGTTAGGCATGAAAGATGCAAAGCTTGTAAGTACTCCAATGAGTACTTCAATAAAATTGGACAATGATGAGAAAGGTAAATCAGTAGATACTAAACTTTATAGAAGCAGGATAGGTTCATTATTATACTTAACTGCTAGTAGACCTGATATTATGTTTAGTGTTTGTCTGTGTGCACGATTTCAATCTAATCCTAAAGAGTCTCATGTGATTGCTGTGAAAAGAATTTTTTGATATCTCAAGCACACACTTAACCTTGAATTATGATATCTAACTGGCACATCTTTCAATCTAATTGGTTACACTAATGCTAACTATACGAGGAGCAGAGTTAATAGGAAGAGCACAAGTGGCTCTTGCCAACTTCTAGGCAACATGCTTGTGTCTTGATTTACTAAGAAAAAAAACTAGATTGCTCTCTCCACAACTGAGGTTGAACATATAGTAGCCAAAAGTTGTTGTGTTCAAATGTTGTGGATTAAATATCAATTAGAAGACTATGGCATTACATTTGAACACATACCCATTAGGTGTGATAATACAAGTGCTATAAACATGACTAAAAATCCTATTCAACACTCTCGCACAAAACACTTTGAGATTAGATATCATTTCACACGAGATCATGTGCAAAAAGGTGATATTGAACTTGATTTTGTGAGCACAAACATGCAATTGGTTGATGTTTTTATAAAACCATTAAGTGAGGATAGATTTTGCATGATAAGAAGAGAATAGGGAATGAGTGATCCTATATCTTGATCCTTATTAAATTTAAATGACATTAATAGTATTTGTGTTTTAAATATAATCAAGTGTGTTGATTGTTTGTATGAAATGCATTTGGTATTATTACAATTCATTGCATGCTCATATTAGAATACATTATCTTCTCAAGACATGGAGTCGACCCCTGAGTTCATAGATATCCAATCTGGCACTATTTGTCTTAAGGTGTCGACACCTCATCTTCATGTGTTGACACATTAGAACAAAGAGTTTAAAATGAACATTTGAAACCCATGTGTCGGCACCTAAGGCTCGTGTGTTGACATATGCATTGGGTTTATATATCTAAAACACCCATGTTTTAACATCATTTGAAAGTTTCCTCTCTCTCTCTCTCTCTCTGTATCTATTTATTTTTCTCCCTCTATTTTCAAATCGAACCAAGCGCTATCAACCACCCTCTCAAATCTCTCATTCAAACACCATAAAAACCCTAACCGATCTATCCCCAACCTCTCTCAACCTTCATTGACCCTTCCATGGCACCCAAATTCAAAAAATCACGAAAGAGAAAGAAAGCTCTAAGTATGTCGACCTCTCAACCTCAAAAGGGCTAGAAGAGGAAATACAATGGGCAATCGAGCAAGGATAAAGAAAAGAAGAAGAAAACCAAGAAGGGTGAGTCACGGCCCTTCACAACCCTAGAAATGAATGAGTTATATTTAGTGAGGACAAAGCCCAAGAGAGGCACAATACAACTTTCTCTCTTAGGAATGTTTTTAATGGTAAATGGGTGGACTATACATTCTTAGATAAACATAGATTTGATTTGAACACGAAACTTAGGAATTTAGGTTGGAAACCCATGACAACCCCAAGGGATGATGTATACCCTGACCTTATTGCCCATTTTTATGCTAATGCTGAAAGGGAATATAGAAATGTATCTATTGTAAGTTATGTAAAAGGTGTGACTTTCACTTTGAGTAAAACTGTTATTAGAGAAATTTGGGTATTGAACTTGGAGGAGAAGTATACAAAGATGATGTGCCGAGAAAAGATCAATTAAAAGTTCTTTATAGAAAAGAAATGGATGAATGTATACAACCCCTGGCCAATGACTTGCCTCTTGAACTGAGATTAGTGCATCACTTTGCTTGCACTATATTTATTCCCAAGGCTAGGAAATATGAGTACATTTCTGACAAGGAATTGTTCTTCTTGTGGGCATATATGACTGATACTAAATTAGACTTGCCTTTGTTCATATTGGATCACATGTTTAAAGCCACACTTGCCAAAATTAGCCTGCCATATGGGATCTTTTTTATCAAAGTCTTTAAACATTTCGAGATAGATTTGAAGAATGAGAAAAAAAGAACACCAAAGTCCATTAGTGATGAGTATAATAAAAACACTCTTAAAAGGATGGATATATTCTGAAAAATAACAAATAGACTCCTAAACCCCCAAAGAAACCTTAAGAAGTTGATGCTTCAAAGGAAAAGACTACAACTGGAAGTATCTCTAGGGCCAGGAGTGCTAAGAGAAATGTCATCCAAGACTTTGAAGGAAGTGAAGGAGGTATGACTAGTTTATGACACAAGTGATGGAATCCTTAAAGAAATTAAACAAGAAGGCAGACATTGCTGCCACAAGGATGATGTTTGTTGAAAGAAAAGTAAGAGAACTGAAGAAAGAAGCGAAAATGCTGAGAAAAAAAAAAGGAAAAATGATAGAAGATGAGGAAGAAGAGGCAGACAACTTAAAAGAAGAAAATATTAGAGAAGATGAAGAAGGTGAAAAAGAGGATTAAGAAGAAGGTGTAAATAAGGCTGAAGAAGGAATGAAAGAGGAAAACAGAGAAGATAATGGCAGGAAAAATGAAGAAGAAGGAGTAGATGGTAAAGACGAAGAGAATGCTGAGAAGGACATTGAGGCAGGGAAGCAAGGCCAAGAGGATGATTCTTCTACAACTGAATCTGATGCCCTTATTCCCCCTTTTTCTGGTCGCAAATATGGGTTGAGAGATAGGCTTAGAAAGAAATTCTCAAATACCAAAGAAACCCCTCTTGTACTAATCCTATCTCCACCTCCCTCTCGCAACTAAACCCACTTACTCTTACTCTCTCTCTCTCTGTTGCATCTTCACTTTTGCATATTTCTTTTTCTACTTTCAAAGGATGATATGTCATCCCCAAGACAATATCTATGTAACATTTTTTAATGTTGATTTTCTGCAACTGTATAAGATTCTTTTTGTGAATGAAATATAACCTTGTTGTTAATGCTTTGATGGATAAATGCGTGAATTGCTGCCTCATTAATAGTAATTATCTTATTCTAAGAATTTTTTACTGTTGTACCTGTCTTTGTTATAAACATTTATTTTCCTTTTTGATGACTTGACAAAAAAAAAGGAGAAGAATGGTAAAGCATGTTGGAGAAGAATGGTAATATACTTTCTTTATAAGCAAAATGGTAAATGGAGAAGAACAATGAATATAAGCAAAATAGTAAAGCATGTTTTTAGGGGGAGAAGATTGATAAAGTAGAATGGTTTATGGAAGAATGGTAGTATACATTATTTATAATCTTTAATTATGAATGTTTTGACAAAGTTTCTATAAAATTGAGAATTGTTTTAATCAATTGATGAAGAACAAAAGCAAGGAATTTTTTTTTAAATTGGGAATATCAATTGCATAACTACAAAAGAAAAGGGGAACATTTTTTTGGTATGAAACTTTACCCTTTGCTTATTTCAATTAGTCTCATACTTATTTTGCAAAGATTTTGTCATCATAAAAAATAGAGAGATTGTTGATTCCATGCCTTGATTTTGATGATAACTAAACCTTGTGTTAGTTTACTAATTATTTTAATTAATGTGCAGAACAATAAGAAATAAGTCTTAGACTTAAAGCTTAGTAAATATCAAAGTGGGATGCACTACTAGCTAATGATGAGTAATGGACCAAAATAGAAGAATAACACCCATTCAACAAATCAATCTAATAATTTGAATTTGAAGAAATTCAAGATGCTCAACGAAGAAATCATCAAGTATTGGGAAAATGCATTGCAGACTCAAAAAGGAGGTTTTGCAGGCATCCAAAGCTATTCAAGTTTGATCAACAAGAAGAAGAATTCAATCATAGATAAGCAATGAAGAGGAATGACATCTATTCAAATATCAAGCTAATGAATTAATTTCGAAGATATTGAAGATATTTGAAAAGGAAATCATCAAATTTTGGGAGAATACATTGATATCTCAAAGAGAATAGTTTGAAGGCACTATAATCTTTCCAGAAGAAGAATTCAATTTAAAATTGAATTGAAGCTCTTTCAATTAACATCACTTATTTGAAGATCATTAAAAAAGTTTCTTGATTCCCTCAAGAGAAGAACCCTTGAGAAGCTCAAAGTGTTTAAAGTAAAATTGGCCAAGTAAAGCAAATAAGACCATGCCTGGGTTCAATGAGTCAACACATGAAGACTGAGGACAAGATTTAAGAAATACATCTGTAGGTGTCAACACATGGAAGCCAGTGACCAACTACAGCATGATGTGTTGACACATGGTTTTTAGGTGTCGACACATGAAGACTAGTGACCAATGCTAGCATGATGCGTTGACACATGGAAGACATGTGTCGACACCTGGGTCTAATGGCTATATTTTTAAATGTTATAATGGCCTGATTTCGCATTAAATGAAACCTCAACCACCTCCAACGGGTGAAATTGATTATGGGGTTTATATAGAAGACTCTAAACACATTTATAGTGTAGTGATGCAACATTCCTCTAATCATTGAGCTGAAAATTCCTCCAACATAAAAAAATTCTTTTTGTCCTCAAGGGTTGGCATTTAGTGAGCTATTCAATTCTCATCTACTCTTTATAGAGGGTGTACTTCAATTGTATATCTCTATTTGCTTATGAGTTAGAGTTTGAGTGTTCTCTATTTCAAGAAAACACTTGTGTAAGTTTAAGAAATCTTGGACAAAATTTTTGATCCATTGAAGCTTGGGTGTAAGCTTTAAGGAGAATAAGTTAGGCACTTCAACTAGCCTCCATCTTGTAATTGGATATTGCATAGTGGAAGAAGACTCCAAGGAGATCTTGGGGTGAGGACGTAGATTACAAGTTGTGGTTGAACCTTGGTAATTCTTTATTTATTTATTTATTTTTTTTGTGCTTTGCTTTCATTTTTTGCTTGATTATATTGCATTGCATAAACCTTGAGTTACGTTTTCATTGCTTTGATTAATTTTAATTAGTCTTAATTGCAATTAATTTTGAAAAACCTAATTCACCCCCTCTCTTAAGTTGCCTTTTGGACCAACAATGCCGACATGACTTGAACAAATTGGCAAGCGACCATGCGAAGGAGGGGTTAATGTAGGAGGCGGCTTTCTATTTGCATGCCAGTAATGACGAGCAATATCAGTCCGATATTGACATGTCTGACGAAGATGAGGAAGAATGAATATTATCTGTTATGCTCATTTCACTAAGTGTGTTGCAATTTCTTCAAAATTTTTAGAATAAAAGCCTTTGCGCACTTTAATATCATATTGAGGAATTATAAAATACTGCTAATACTAAACTCCATGCAAGCAAACATAATTATACTGCATGCCACTACATAGTTCTAAGTTAACATGCGTCACTTTTCATTGGTCATATAATAGTCAGATAAGTACTTCTGATTGTTTAAGACATTGTTGCATTCTATTTCCTTCAGTTCTCACCCGGTTGCCTCAGTCATTTCGGTGGAAAATTGTAGTATGAAGTAGCAACATCTATGCATCAACGTTTGGTTGTTCTAATGTCTTATTCTTACCATAACTTGTTCATAGTCCACCTTGTCTTTTCTTGGCATTATTTGAGAATATCAACGGGGTACTTGTAGCCCAAGATTGCATAGATCTATAACAAGTTCCTCTTGCTCTTTGACCTTAAGCACCCATTCTTGTTGTAATCCCACACTAAACTCTTTTAGATTCGAGTACCTTGCAGACTAGTAGTCGTCATGGAGCGGCAGTAGTAACCACACATGAGGGATTTGGACCAGTAGCTGTCTATGTCTTCGTATGCCATTGTGAGAGTGCCAATGGCAATATGAGGGACTTATGATGTAGCATATTTATAAACAAACATGCAAGTTGATTTATGGTTCGATTGATCTAGGATTTGCTAACTACGATTAGGTTAACCTAGGGTTTGGTTCACCTACTATTTATTAACTAGAGTTAGGTTAATGTAGGGTTAGGTTGACCTATGGTTTACTAATCAGGTTAACCCATGGTTAAGTTGACCTAGGGTTTGGTAATTACGGTTAGGTTAACTAGGGGAGCTAGGTTCAAAATCTCTTTTCAAAACCCTAGGTTGAAAACCTATTTTAAGACCTCTATTATTAATTTTTTTGTGTTAATATATTATATTATATTATATCATTAAAATAAACCTTAAACTGTACATTATGTGATTATATTAATATGACATTAAAACTATACATTCTAATAATTACAGTTATAATACTACATTATAATTAATCTTATATTACTTTATAAATAATAAATAATAATGTATTATATTATATTAATTTTAATATTAATATAATTTTAATTTTATAATTATAATAATACATTATAATTATAATTGCAAGATAATATTAAACATTAAAACTATACATTATAATAATACATTATGATTAATCTTATATTACTTATAAATAATATTATTTTATATTATTAATTTTCATAATAATATAATATTAATTTTATATTTATAATAATACATTTTAATTAATCTCATAATGTATTAACATTATAATATATTAATATTAAAATAACAAAGTATAATGTATTAATACGTTATATTATATTAATATTAAAATAACAATGAATAATGTATTAATATTATATCATATTAATATTAAAATATAGCTACTAGAGGGTTGCTAGACTAGAAGGAGAGGCGTGGTCTTGGATCACGCTTCATGTGATGTGGGGTTCAAAACCATGCTTCACATGTACTCTTCCACCGTATAGCCATGAAGATACACCACCACCTTTTTCAATACAAGTGGTGTGGGAATTAAATTTGAAATTTTAATCTGGTTTGGTAAAAACAACCACATGATATGCATAGTTGGAGGGAAAGGCATCGAATCAAGAGGAGGCGGCGGCAAAAGAGTCCTCCTAGAACTAGCACTTGCACTAGCAGTGTTTTCCAGAAGGGAAGTTTGGTTTCTCTCCCCGAGCCAAGGTAGTCGGCTGTCATTTATGCATCCACTTAGGGTGGGTAAGCCTTGGTGGCCTATTTGGCCAATCCAAGCCTATCTATTATTCATAAGACTTAAAATTATTTTTTAAATCCAATTAATTTAATGGATGAATTTGAAAATAGTGTTTGAAATCCGGCATGACCTAAAGCATGTATCAAATAATATCTTTTTATATAATATATTTATACATTGAGATATTATATTATTTTATATTAATTTTTAAGAAAATATTTATTAAAAATATTTATAAGTTAAATTAGTGGACTTGAGAATCATACTTTTTATTTTGGACAAATTGAGATTGATTTTAGGCCCGATGAAAATTTTTTTTTAATGTAAACTTGGCCCAACCGGACTAATATCCACCCCTATCCACACACCAATCCTTGCTTTTAAACTCCAAGAAACTCCATCTATCTTCCACTCCTCTTTGATCACGATAATTTGTTTAACTCCTATGAGAGGCATTTACTTCTCCATTTCGTTCCCTAATCCTATTATTAGCAAAGACTGACACGTGCCCTAAAATGTATCCTAAATATGCCTGAATAAAGTGGTACAGATTTAGTAAATTGAAGTGAGCCTTGCACCGCTTGCAATTAAACAAAACATGTTTAATATGTAACCATGATTTTGGACTATTATATACCGCTACAATTCCTCTCTCTCTCTCTATCTCTCTCTCTCTCTCTCTCTCTTTCTCTTGATGAGGCTATGAAAGGAAGATTAGGAACAACTTCCTACTGTTATTATTATTAGTATGGATAATTATTATTATTATTGAAAGAAAAATTTATTGATTCAAAAAATTTTAGTAAAAGAATACGATAATAATATTTTTATAATTAAAAACAATCATGATAAATATTTAGATTTAAAGTAAAAGACTTATCATCAAACACCTTGTATAAAAAAAATTATGTATGAATATATGATTGTATAGCTACTATAGCATTACTCTTACGAGAATGGCTCATTCTACAACTGGGATTATAATTTTTCAACTAACATAAATAGATACCAGCTTATAAGAAAGTATATATAACCCCTTTCGCCTGGGTCTTTTACCTGATAAGGAGGGATATAAAAATTTATTTTGCCACACACGCTTTTAAACTTACTTCCCGAAAGCATGCAGTTCATCTTTTGATATTTCACTTTTGACCACCAATAATTAATATAATTATATTAAAGTTGCAAAGTAAAGTTATATTTATGTGAAGGACCTTTTTTAGAAATAAATACGTATCTATATATATTTATGATTTGTTAATAGCCTCAGATATTATGTTTATATCATAATTTTCTTCAATCATGATAATAATATATTAGATATTATAAGATTTACTATGCTTTTATATGCAAATAACTTTTCAATCATACTAACCTGTATGTAGATAAATCTTGATTATTCGAACTCTCCTGCTGCAGAACTAGCAGTCACCACTTGGTGGACAATCTCAAAATGAGATCTACTTCAAATACTCTTACACCACTCTCAGGTTATCGGAGCTTAGAGCAACAATACAAGATACAACAATAAAAGGTTTGTTTGTTTCAAGAAATTATGAGTAAAATGGTAGAAGAATTTGAACACTCAAATAAAGATACTTTTTATTATCACTCTTAAAGATAGATTATGATACAACATACAATATCATTGGCTTCTAAAGACTCAGAAAGCCATAGATAAATAACATACTTACAAAATTATTACAAAACTCACACAAAACACTCAGAAATTACACAAGCTCACACTACATAAGACTCTCTAAAGAAGGATGCCCATAGAGTGAAGCAAGGCCTCTATTTATAATAGAGGTTTCGGACTTCAAATTCCTCTAAGTAGATCGGACTTTAGGAATAACTCATAATCTTATCTCGAGAACCCATTCTGGTTATTTGTTCAAGAAGATAAGATAAGCTAAAATAAGATTCAGATCTCATATGACTATATTATTTGAACTTAGTGGTGGGGCGTGTGCTGGATAAGCCTGCATTCATTTGTCCACTTGCTCAACTAACTTCACAGAGCCTATCATTCCATTATATTTTTTATGTTGTGCCATTTTTCTTCTAATAGGTTATTCCACCAGCTTGTATCATTTCTTTCATCAGTTGTATATACCTTTCATAAAACTTTTGTTCTATGTTGAATGTTACCTTTGCACTCTCAAAAGCTTTATGAAAAATGTTATCATCCTTGGTACAATTTTTCATTCCTTAAAAAATGGCTAAAGGATCATATGCACTAATATCAAGATAGCTAAAAGATCATATAGACTAATATTAATATTTTTTGTTGAAAGCCAATTTTTTCTTTTAGTTGTGTCCATTGTAACCATAATCTGAATAGAATGTGCTCGTTCCCATTTATCTTTTGAAAAACATTGGTGATGTTCTTTTGCAAATCCAGGGAAACGGAGTTAAATGAAACTCAATTACTTGAAATCTTGACTTAATCTTTCTATCTGGTTGAACCTTTGCTCCGGTGGATGTAACATCTAACTGGATAGTTCCATAAATATGAGTTACTCAATAGAATAATTTACCATATTTGGTAATCTTAGAATAGATTTAGTAATAACTATTTTCCCAGTATATCTTAAGTGAAACAACTCAGTTAAATTTTAGTTGGGTTTATCATATTTTCATAGTGTCGAAGGTATGTTATAGGACCAATCAATTGAAATATTACAAATACTGTCATGATTGTTGATCCAATTTGCCACCCAATCTACTTCTTGTATTTGTTATAGTATGACTAGCTTCAATTTGATATTTTCTTTTATCTTGTCTAAAAGATTATTATATAGATCCAAAAATATTTCTTCTAAACTTTTTGAACTTTGCGAATTAAATAAATCCCAAAAGTTTTCAAGGTGTAGATAGACTTTTTTCTATTCTTGCATGAGTAGTGAGTCTTCATCCAGACAATCCATTTAAACATTTTCCTAAAACAATGTCTAAAGTATTTGCACGGTACTGCAACAGTAGGCTCTGATACCAATTAAGCATAAATTGAAACAAAATAGAGATTCTGCATAGTAACGTAAAACAAGAAAGAGATTCTGAATAATAACGCAAATTTCACAGGGGTTATAAGTAGCAATTTAAGTTTTTAAGGGGCTAATATGCCAATATGCAAAACTAAAAGTGAGTTTCAAGGCGATTTACTTGCTTTTTTGCGCATTAATTTGAAATTCTTACTTCTCTTGGAATAAAGTTTAAAAAATGAATGCCTTTGGTAAATGAGCCCCTTTCTCCTCTCCCCTTATTTTATGTAACTTTTTAGTTATGATTACTATTTAAAGTTGCTTGATCATCGACTGTGTTTGTATATGCAGTTTTAAATATGAAAACTCACTTGACAAAAGACTGGGTTTACTAGCATTGATCATACAAAAAGAACAAACAATTGCATGGATGTGAAATTCAAGTGCCGACATGATAGATGCATAATCCAGGCCAATGTAAACTTTTACTTCAAACCTTTCTTTGTCCCTGCGGATAAAATCTTCCCAATTTGAAGTTTTATCACTTGCATTAACATCATCTAATACCATGTTTAGATTTGGATTTGTCGATGAAAAGGAAAGTAAAATTGCTTATATATATTCCCTTTTTTATGGATGACCGAGAACAAAATGATTTTTTTTTCCTAACACCTATTAGTCTTCTTCCTATTTTCCTAGTATGCATAGTTTTGTCTTGGCTAGTTTTCTTATATGTATAGTTACCTCTTTTTTCATTATTCTCTCATTTCTATTCTTTTTTCAGCACTTCTCTTAAACCCACATGCAGAGACTCTTTGTTATTGTAAGACACCAATTTCACAATGCATTATGATACAAAGATTATATCTTTATAAGAATTCTTCTCAGTGTATGTGTGTGTGTTTATGCTTTATTGTAATATGGTAATAGAGTTATTTCATCAACATGGAAGCCGCAAGCATCTTCCTTGACATTACTTGCCAAGTACACAAAATTCTGAGGGTGGGATCCATACTCACCGAAGAAGAGATTGTTGAGCAAAGCCATTCCGTACAACACTGGTGTCTGCAATAGTCTGAATCCCATAGAGCCACTTAGCAGGATTAGATGCCATTCTCGAAATATATATATATATATATATATATATTTGATTCCATTGGAATAGATCAAATACATACATAGAATAAAGGATAAGCAAATTTGTTTTGACATATTAAAATGTAAAGAATAAGATAAACAATTGGATAAAGCAATTTGTTTTGACATATTACAATGTACAAAATAAGATAAATAGTTGGATAATTATATCACGTGACCGATTATTGCACCCTATTGTTAGCTTTAACAAGCTATAAGGCTTCTCAAATGGGTACTATCAACTAGCCATGCTGCATTTCCTAGAAATAGAATCCTTTGAATAAACCATTTGAATTAGCATTAATGAGTTAAGGTTTTTTCTTTTCCATTTTCTGATACCATATATTATTTTTTTACTTCCAAGAGAATCGTTTTTGTTATAATTATTCATACTGATGAATGAATGCCATCAAATTTCAAATTAAAATAACGACAGTACAATCGATTTCTTATGGAAGATCTAAATTCAAACATCTGAAGGATAAATTTTTTTTTTATTATTATATAAAACACAGAAAAAACTGTGTCAGCAAATATTATTTAAGCTCTATGTTCTGCCAAGCTCACAAACAAAACGTTTTGGACGTATTGATATTTTGAATTTAATTTAATTTACATGAGAACTTGCAAACACAATCTAGGAAGAGTATATTAGATTCACACATTCTTAAATGGTGTAAGCACCCCATTTCTGTCCGTTCGGTAATTTCCAGTCCAATTCTGTTTTCCAGTAAAACATCACAACACAATCAAGTTCAAATCGGTTTTCCAAACTCCAATCCAGTCAATTTGTCAATTTCCAGGTTTGTAGGGCTCGATTAAAGCTAAAAAGACTAAAATACGCTTGGACAGTCCAAGTAACTTTTCGAGATCGGACGGTCTCCAAAACCAATTGCTACCATCAGAGTCACGGAAACACTCACAAACTTTAAACGGTTCACTTTTGGCCCTGCTAGTCCGCCAATGCAAAATGTTTGTTATGCTCCGTGGCATCTAGTAGTTTTTCGAGATCAGGCAATAATCAGAACTAATACCAAACCATCAAAGTGACGAAAACACTCACAAACTTGTAAGCCGATGGAGTGACGAGAACACTTACCAGGTCGACATAGGTATGCCATCAACCGCTAGTGTCACGGGACCAAAATCGCCCCTTGGCCATGGCACGTTTTTTGAAAAAAAGAGAGATCTCCTAAAACCAAACCGTCATAACAGAAACACTAGTAAATCCAAGTCAACATCGACGCTTGCTAGCCTGTCTTGACAAAAAAATAACTAAACTGCTCCTAAAGACTCTGGCACGTCCTCGAGAAAGTAATAAGTTCTCGAGATGGTAAGTCCACCTTCTAGGACTGTCCACGGGTAGTTCATCATGTTCAATATGTTATTCCAGTCGTCTCCGGACCAATTCCAGTGATACCTAGTTAAAATGACTAAACTGCATGTAGAGCACTCTGGTGCGTCATCGAGAAAGTACTAAGTTCTCGAGACAGTAAATCCACATTTTCAAAATTATTTCTAGACAGTCCGACATGTTCAATATGCTACTTAAATCCATCCTAGCCCCATTCTGACAAGTTCCAGTCAAAATGATCATTTTTGCGTTTGGTGGCCCGGGCATTTCCTAAACCATATCGGCTCTAGGTTCCAAACCAGCATCTATTGGGATACCCTGCTAAACATCCACGTCCATTTCTAGGCAAGTCCCTTGACTCGAAACAACTCTAAGTCAACAAAAACTTCCCGAAGTGTCTCATAGACACTCCGCTAGGTTGTCTTTTTATCCGATTATCTAATTAAAACGCACTGTAAAATGACTTGAGAAATGTGTAAATCCAAAAATTTTCAAAAGTCTTTCCATAGGTCTTTCCATCGACATGGCTCAATTAAAAATATCACTTTCCGAAGCATCTGATCGCTTAGCCCGAAAGTTGCCACTTTGAGAAACCCTTGGAGCGTCTCACCAACCCTCTGCCAATATTGACTTTTTCTTTAATTTCATAATTAAAACAAGTCGTCGAATGACTTGCGAATTGCATAAGTTAGGAAATTCCTTGAAGCTTGTTCGGAGGACCTGTACGATTTGATTAAGAAGGTCGCTTACTGGAGGTCACAATCATGTGGTGCAAAAACTACCATTTTCAAAAACCCTCAGAACGTGTCACAGAGGCTTCGAAAAGTTTATTTTTAGGCACACTTTTTGATAAAATATCTCAATCAACCAAAATCCTTTGGAGCTCCCCGAGAGCTCCCGATTCATGAGAAACAGCGATAGAACGTTGTGAACATGATCGATTTCCCCGACTCTTTCTCAACTTGCACAAATTTTAAGGTGAAGTCAACATAAAAATTTTTGGTAGCGGAGCGTGTGCTACATACGCTAAAAAAATGATCAAATCGGACAAAATTTGTCTTGTAGCTCAAGCTAGAGTAGTACAAAGAGTGCCACGTGACACTCAACCATTGGCACAGCACTAGTGCATACGATACATGCGCTAGGACAAAATTTGCAACTCCCTAAAACTTTGCCTATAAATACCAAGCCAACCCTGAATGTAATTCAGACTAAAAAACAGTAACAAAGCTCTGCCAAATTCAATCCAGAACTCCAAAATTCAAAAAAATTCTAAATTTTTTAAAGCTCCAAGCCAATTCAAGCATTTTCAAGTCCATTCAAACTCAAGGCTACTCAAAACCCTAACCTGAATGACAGAGCTTTGCTAATCCCAGCCCTCACTCTGTAGCATTACATTTCTATTCTCTTGAGTGACATAAAAATAGTTCTCAAAAATCCCTCTCTAAGAGAGGTTTTTATTGATTTTCAAAGTTTTAAAAATAACCCTCGCTTAAGGGAGGTTCTCAATGTTTTGCTTTTGAATATTGTGATTGGAATGGTCCCATAGAGTCATTTTTTGAGTGATTTCCTTTAAATTAATCATATGAACCCTACCTCATTCTTTAGAGTGATTTTAATACCCTAACAGTGGTTCTAAACAACCTTTGTAAGAGTGATTTTCAAATATCTAAATGGTTTTTCAAGAATAAGTTTCATATCGATTTTCAATATTTTACTCTCTTAAGTTCGTGGTTGAAATGGTTCTAAAGCGACCTTCTTTGGAGTGGTTTCCGCAAATCCACCATATAAACCATATACTTGTTTGAGTGATTTTATAAAAAATGGTTTTCAAAATACCATTTCAAGTTTTGTGCATAAAACCACCCTTCCAAAACTACTAGGACAAAATCCTAGTTCAAAATCACTAAGTTTAAAACCCTAGTTCAAAACCATCGTCCAAAATCACTAGGTCTAAACTCTAGTCCAAAATCACCTTTCAAAACCCTAGGTTAACTTGACGCTAGTTGTCCACTCTAGGTTAACTTGACCCTAGTTGTCCAACTTTAGGTTAGCTTAACCCAAATTAGTTAATTCTAGGTCAACTAAACCCTAGTTAGTTAATCCTAGGTCAACCAAACCTTAGGTTAACCTAGCCCTAAGTTAACCTAACCCCAGTTAGTTATCCTTAGTTTATCAAATCCTAAATTAACTTAACACTAGTTAGTTAAACCTAAGCCCTCTTAGCCCTAATTACCTTAGCCAAGATTAGTTAAACTTTAATGATTTCCAATTTCAATACTCTTTCCAAATCATTTTCAATTTAAAATAATCTTTTAAAAACATGTTTTCAAAAACTTCCTACCGCCTTGAGTTTCCAAAAAACCCTAACTTAAAAGTCTTTTAAAAATACTCCTCCACTCCTCTCAAAACATTTTCAAGAACTCTCTTAAAATTTTCTTAACCGAAAATAGCTAAACCCTAAATATCTTCCAAAAACTATTTTCCAAACGCTTTAAAAAACTCACAACTCTAAGGTGTCCTTAACCCTTTTATGATTAGATTTTCCAAGAAAAAATAGTACATTAAAAGTAACTTTCAAAGGTTCACAATAGGGTTCTAAACCCTAAATGTTTTTCAAAACCTCTTTAAAAAATGATTGTCAAAAGTCACAATTATAAACAATCTTAGTCGTGTCATGATTAAGATTCCCTAAGAAAAGTGAGATATCAAGTAGAGTTCTATAACCCAAAGTTTTTTTAAAACCATAAGAGAAGTTTCTAGCTCATTTTCTAAAAATGGTTTTCCAAAATCATAACTTTAAAGTAATTTAATTGTTCATTAGCTAACCTCTTAAGGGTGATGAAATATTTTAACATGCCTTTCATAAGGTGTAAAAAGTAGATTTCAAAAACTTTTTCAAACGCAAGTACACAAGAGCTCTAACCCTATTTTTATCCAAACTCTATTTTCAAAAATCCTAAATTAAGATTTCAAAACATCCCTAAACTCCCTTGGGTTATTTTAAAAAATATTCCTAAACTCTCTTGAGTAATTTCAAAAAGCTTTCAAAACTCTCTTGAGTTATTTTAAAAACTTTCTAAAACTCTCTTTAAGTTATTTCAAAAACATTCCAAAACTCTCTTTTAAGTTATTTCTAAAACACTTCAAAAATTCCCATACAACAAAAGCGCCAGAGTAAACTCGAAGATTTCCAAATCCAAGACCGTACAATGGGAAACTAAGCTCTCTATCGTATAAGATATATGACATTATCTAGAAAATTGATAATACACTCCTTCCAAAGTATCTAACGAAGGTCCTAAAAGTGCCATTTATTGACACATCAAACATGATCTCCTTAAGCTCCGATAAGAAATGCATAATTGATGCAGATATGTGGTCCTTGAGAACAAAACAATATCAATACCAATACCAATACCAATACCACTACAATCCTCTGCAGGCTTATCAGTCCTATTTTCTCTTCATCAATGTTTTCTTCACCGGTTATCTTCACATCCTTAGTACTGTAACCACAAAAATTTCCTGTGTGGAGCCATTTCATTGCAAAACAATCTCTCAGTAACTACCCTCACAAAGCATCCATCAAAGATGTACTTTTGCTTGATCGGTCATTTGGTCTAATTTAATATCCTCAAGATTGTTGTTCACAGAGAACAAACTTCAGTGTTAACTAACTCAGCTCAATTACCAGTCATCAAATCAATCTCCAGTCACCAGAAACACATTACCACTCCTATTACACAATAATCTCAATGAATCACTATAATGATTTGCCCTCCCAGAGAGAACTTTTCCATTTATACAATTCGCTCCATCAATTTCTAATGCAATGTCATAAGGAAAAGCGATATCCCTACATCTTCAACACAAACAATTCAATATTCATTACAAGCTTCATTGCATTGAAGTAGAAACTATTATTAGTTATTCATCAATCGTTCTAGCATTTTATGTCATAGTTTCCTTCCAAATACACACTTGAATAATCATGGGCGGATGCACGAAGGGCCCAATGGAGGCAGCTGCCCCCTCTGAATTGACTACTGAATTTATAAACACTTACATTTACTTTCCTCTGAATTTACTAACACAAATATTTGCCCTCAATGAATATCACTAAACCTGTAACAAAAATGTGTGTCTCATTAACCTTTCATTATTTGGCCAAATAAATAACTCAAATCCCAATTTAGCTTTTATTATATGGTTCTATAGACTCTTGGTTACTTAAATCCTAAAATCCCTTCTCGAAATTTTTAACCTTAGCTAGTAAAATTTGGATTGAGGTTTTGATAGGATTTTGTGTATAACTTTTGTACAAAGGCTGTGCCCTTTTTTTGGCATCTTTAATATTACTATCTCTTTATTTATTAAAGAAAATATATTGCCAGTTAAAAAAAAATTGTGTATGATTCGGTATAAATTTTGGCCCCATTAAACAAAAATCCTGAATCCGCCCTACTTGAATTCAAGTTCCTGGAAAATCTAGAAACCAGAATTTTGGATTCCAATGAGACTATCTATTACTTGAAATTTCCATTTTTATGAAAAGATTCTACCATGTAAGCTAACCTTTGTCCCATTAATAACAATTGTCTTCCAAGAGTCGACTACGGAAATTCATTTTACAAACCCTGCATTAAACCAAATTTATGTAGTTAGCTTGCTTCCAGCTTCAAGGTAAATCTCAAAATAGTCCCCAGATTGCAATGAACAGCCAATCCAACACATGAAGCAGTAAATATTTACACAAATGTGTTATAGAAGAAGTCAGATAAAGTTATGATTAAAGAGCATAGGTTTGATATAATTAGTATCATTACAATAAAAAGAAAAAGCAGAGTTAGAAACTCCAAATAGAATGTATCGATACTAATTCACATTCCACACAAGTTCCAAACACAGTAAATAACCCCAAGACCAAATCTACCATTTTGTATATTACAAAAAATGTTACCCAGGTTCTATTATGTGAAACGAGCAATGAGAAGATGATGCCTAAAAACTCTAGACACAGGTATACGTGATGGATTTTGTGATTATTGAACTTTTTTTTTTCTCCTTCTATTTCTTTTCAGAACACTGAATTCTAGAGACAAATTTAGCACTTGCCAAGTAATTAAGGCATATCTACAAAGAAGAATTTTATTTTTTTTGGAACTTTTTTATAAGGCAACAGAAAGGGAGGTGACTGTAACAGAACTTGAGGTACTTTGTAAATTATTAGCTAATAAGCAGAGGATAAGTAGAACATAGTCCATGGGAAGTTAGGAACTCTTGATTTTCAAAATTAATGCTCAACATGCAGGGGCTCTTTTCAGTTATTTTAAACATGACTCAAAGGCAAAGAATACATTTGATTTCCCCATAAAACCCTTGAGAAAATATGCCAATTTTGCAGGAAAAATTTCCCTGGAGAAAAAATTACATAGGCTGCTCTACTTGTAATTTTGGTTCAAATTTAATCACAGGGCCACTCTTCTTCATGGCATGTACATGCAAAGTCTGTTCATTAGGGTCATTAGGGTCATTTTTTATAAAGAAGAGTGTAGATTAGTTCTCCAGAGGTAACCACATGATCATATTATCATCTCTCCGTCAGATACAGATTCTTACAGGTCACACATGCCTAATAGCCTCACTTGTTGTGATCTAACTTGGTCTTACTCGGGGAAGCAATGTGTGACCTATAAGTGAAATTTAAACCATGCTTATCGTGTGCACCATTTTGAACACTCATGTGACATAACTTCTATGAACCTTTGTTGAGTTTCCTAAAGAGTCTCATTAGATTTGGCTACGTCATGCTCAAGGTTTGACAACTTTCCATCTGACTCCTACTAAGTCCAGTGTGGGTGCGAATGCAATATCAGTTTAAGAAGTGGCTAGGTAACTAACAAAAACTTTCAGTATAGGATTGGAAGTAAATATTTGCACTAAGCTAGAATGCTGACTAGCACAGAGATAATGATAAGGAAGCTTGCCAAGTAATTGTACGTAAAACAGGCTTATATAAAATTCTTATCCATCAACCTTTTAGAAGCTAGAACTGTGTAGGAATGAAGGAAAGCTCAAATTTGTAATTATTACTACTGCAGTGTAGATTTATATTGTCTTTTCACAATTAATTTTTGATATATGTATTGTTCCATGTTACATTTATTTGCTTGTGCACGTTAATATCTTTGTATACATATTTAGGTTCTACATATAGAAATAAATAAAATTGATTCATTTCTTTTCTATTAATATTAATATTTTTATGCTTTCATATTGTATACCTATCAGCCCCCAAAAAAAAAAAAGAACCTACTGGTTTATGCTATCAAATTCCAAGAATGCATTAATTAACTTCTCTAATAAATAGCAAAATAATTAGGAAAATAACAGAAGGGAAGTTTTTGTCGTGATGTCACCAGTGGGAAACTAAGGTATTGAAAATCTTTAACCAAAGACAGTTTATCAACAAATTCCAGGTAAGAACTAAAGAAATCTAATCTTTGAGAAAATATTGCAGGCAAGAGCAGATTTTTGAGAGGTTGACTTTCAAGAATAGCTTTGGAGATATTAGATGTGCCAACAGATTTTCATTACTTTGACTCAATTTCCCACTAAGTATTAAAGCTCCATTTATCTTTCAAACTCAATCATCAGCAAGCTAGCCATAGTTTTGTGAATGAATTTTTTTTTTTTAAAAGCAATAATGGAGGTGTGAAATTGGTTCAGTTATTCCATATTTGTACCCTGGCCCAAAGTTGATTATTTTTCCTTCCTCTGAAGTAATTTAACAAACTAATCTAGCTAATATTAACACAACCATTAAAGAACTGGTTAATAGGATTGCAACATTTAGACTGCACTCTACCTAAGCTGGAAATTCACATCCTATCTCCATCTTCCAAGAATCACTTGATGAACATTTTCACAGCACCTTTGTTGCCATTAGAAGTGAAAGAAAATGGATTAGCACTAAATACTAGACACAAAACAATAACTAATGGAGATCATGTTTCAAGGATATAATAGATCAATCTAATGTCGGTAATAATAATCGTAACAGAGGGTGTTCTATCTTTTCTTTTCCAGAAGCCTGAGAGCTATGAAACACAGACACATTTAAAAAGGTTCCGTGTCCGTTTTGGACACCATGTTGGACATGACACTCGTCAGTCTATATCTATGTATGACAGAATCTGATACAGATTCTTGCAGGTCTGCCTGGTAGCCTCATGGTGAGTTTTCTGGAAAACTATGCTGTTCTTGCTTTAAGGAGGAAAACTTCTCGGTTTATGCTTTCAATTGAATTAACATTGTTCTTCAATATAAGAAGTTTAGGTGGGCTCAGCAATTTCTTGAGGATTGACGAGGTTGACAAACTATTACGTAATCATAACAGAGAACTATGGTTCGCAAACAGCTATTTTCAATTTGTCTTGATATAAGGCTGTAGTGCCATACAACAAAAGCACAAGAGTAAACTTGAAGATTTCCAAATCCAAGGCCGTAAATTCGTAAACTAAACTCTCTATTGTATAAGATATACGACATTATCCAAAAAATTGATAATAGACTCTTTCCAAAATATCTAACAAAGGTTCTGAAAGTGCCATTTCTTGACACATCAAGTCCCATAAGAAAGGCATAATTAACGCAGATATGTGGTCCTTGAGAACAAAACAATACCAAGTCCACTATAATCCTCTGTAGACTTATCAGTAAAATCCCCTATTTTCTCTTCATCAAATTTTTTCCCCCGGTTATCTTCACTTCCTTAGTACTGTAACCACAAAAATTTCCTCTGTGGAGCCATTTCATTGCAAGATAATCTCCCAGTAACTATCCTCACAAAGAATCCATCAAAGATGTACTTTTTGCTTGATTGGTCATTTGGTCTAATTTAACATCCTTATGATTATTGTTCATAGGGAACTAAATTCAGTGTTAACTAACTAAGCTCAATTACCGGTCATCAAATCAATCTCCAGTCACCAGAAACACATTACCACTCCTATTACACAATAATCTCAATAAAGCGCTATAATGATTTTCCCTCCTTGAGAGAACTTTTGCATTTATCCAATTCACTCCATCAATTTCTAATGCAATGTCATAAGGAAATGTGATGTCTCTACATCCTCAACACAAACAATTCAATATTCATTACAAGCTTCATTGCATTGAAATAGAAACTATTATTAGTTATTTATCAATCCTTCTATCATTTTATGTCATAGTTTCCTTCTAAATACACACTTGAATTCAAGTTCCTAGAAAACCTAGAAACCTGAATTTTGGATCCCAATGAGACTATCTATTATTTGAAATTTCCATTTTTATGAAAAGATTCTACCATGTAAACTGACAATTGTCCCATTAATAGCAATTGTCTTCCAATATTTGACTACCAAAATTCAATCTACAAACCCTGCATTAAACCAAATTTATGTAGTTAGCTTGCTTCCAGGTTCAAGGTAAATCTCAAAATAGTTCCTAGATTGCAATGAACAGCCAATCCAACACATGAAGCAGCAAATATTTATGTATACGTATTATAGATGGAGTCAGATAAAGTTACGGTTAACGAGCATAGGTTTGATATAAGGAGCATTAGTACCATTACATTAAAAAGAAAAGGGCGAGTTAAAAACTCCAAATAGAACATATCGATACTAATTGACATTCCACACAAGTTCCAAACACACGGTAAATTAGCCCAATACCAAATCTACCATTGTGTACAATAAAAAAAATGTTACCCAGATTCCAGTACGTGATACGGGCAATGGGAAGACGATGCGTACAAACTCTAGAAACAAGTATATATGGTGGATTTTTTTATTACTGAACTTGTTTTCTCTTTTTGTTTCTTTGAAGAACACTGAATTCTTGAAACAAATTTAGCGCCTGCCAAGTAGTCAATGTGTAACTACAAAAAATGATATCTTTTTTTTTTTGAACTCTTTTATAAGGCAACAGAAAGCGAGGTGACTGTAGCAGAACTTGAGGTCCTTTGAAAATCAGTCTATTAGCTAGTAAGCAGATGATAAGTGACAAATAGTCCATAGGAAGTTAGGAACACTTGATTTATAAAATTAATGCTCAAGATGCACGGCTCACTTCACTTCAGTATTTTAAACACAACTCAGAAAATATATTTCACTTCCATAAAGCCTTTAAGGAAATATGCTAATTTTGCAGGACAAATTTCCCTGGAGAAAAATTACATAGGCTGCTCTGCTTGTAATTTTGCTTCAAATTTAATCACAAGGCCACACTTGTTCAGGGCATGTACTTGCAAACTCTGGTCATTAGGGTCATCCTTTTGAAAGTTCTCTGTTATAGTTAGATTTTACACTAACTTGGTACCCTTCCCGCATCTTATCATCCTACGGTCATCTCTCTGTCTTAAAATCATTGCTGTACAGAAGGAGGAGCTATAGAGCTATTCTAGTATCTTTTCCATTATAGCACAAGAAGAGTGTAGATTAGTCCTCCAAAGGTAACCACGTGGTCATAGTATCATCTCTCTGTCAGATACAGAATCTCACAGGTCACACATGCCTATTAGCCTCATGGGGAGGTTATCTGGTTTCTTGTTCTTCATCATGTTTTGAAAGAACAATGAGCATGTTCTCAATAATGTCAAGAATAGAGGAAAGCTTAACAACGAAACACAAAAACAATTATAAAATCTGAATCTAATTCATCGCCCCTTCATCACCATGCTACCAGATAAAAGGTATCCGTTGTTGTATTCAGTTATCCTTAACATAATCGATCTCCAAGAAAGGCTTCTTAACAAAAAGAAGAGAAGGAATTACCATCAAAAAGTTCTCAAAAGTATACTAAGTCAAAAGCTGACAGCCAATTTGCAATGCCATCTGATATGATTCGCAATCCCAAAGCTTCTCATGTTCTATGCTTCAATTGCTGTCTGTCAACAAGAACTAAAAAAAAATACTTTAAAATACCCAGATTAATAGGTTTATTTTAACTCCCCTGCCTCCAATACTGATACTGTCTTAGTAAATAAGTCAGGGGAGGTAATGTGGAGAAAAAAATTTGAATGGTTACCTGAGGGAGGAAAAATGTTTATTGCATATCTATTTCTAGAAGTAGCTTGAGAACTCTGTATTGAATTTGATTTTGTAATTTAAATTGCCTGCTACATATAATTCTAGTGCACAAATACAAGTGTGAGACCTATCTATGCATCCAGAGAGCCCAAAAAAACTGTACTTATTATGTAGACTTATGTCTTCTAGTGTATTCTATTTCTCTTTAGAAGTTTAAGTAGCTCTGCACGCTCTTCATGATTGATGAGGTTACCAATTTTTAAACAATCTTAACATTGTGAAATATGGTTTGCAAGCAGCTATTTTAATTTTGTCTTGATATAGGACTCTACTGTCATAAAACAAAAGCAAATCCAATAATATATACTGTTAAACTAATTCTCTATTGCTATACGAGTTATGACATTGTCCAGATAATTGCTAATAGACACTTTCCCATCTATCTCGTACAAGGGCCTAAAGTGCAGTTTCCTGACACATCAAACACGAACTTCTAAGCTCCTATATCAAAGGCTTAACTGAAGCATACACGTTATCCTCAATAACACAAATGAAATCCAATACCACTATAATTATCTGGCATATCAATAAAATCACCTGTTTTACTTCATCATTTTTTTTTATTCTTTGATCTTCACTTCATCAGCTAAGCACAAAAATTCCACTATAGAGCCATTTCAACAGAAGATATTTGCTTAGTAACTTCCTCAGAAAGCATACATCAAAAATATCCTTTTGCTTGATTGGTAATTTGGTCTAATTTGGCATCTTTAAGATTGTAGCTCACCAAGAATTAACTTCAATGTTAACTAATAGTCATCGGATCAATCTCCAATCCCCACAAACACATTACCTTAGATATTATACAATAATCATCAACAATGAATCTGCTATCATCGTTTGCATCAACCATTTTACTCCACCAATATCCATTGCAAATCTATCAAATTCATGTCTCCAGATAATATAAACACCCAAACTTGACATGTTGATTGTGGCATGCATTCTCAATTGCACCAATTGACTAACAATTTAGATCAGCAAGAATTAAGAAAACTCACTCTTCATTCCTAACCAAAAAAAAACTTACTTGTGGGTAGTACTAATACTGTAAGAACCAGAATGGCAGACTAATAAATGACCTTTGAAAAATTTGGAATTTTGCTAATTGAAACTAAGATTTCTCTGCTACTTTCCAATTTGAAACAAAACAGCCCATCAGCAGCATCAAGGGTTCTAAGCTCCATACAGAGAATGTACTTTAGGCATTTCCAGCTGATGATATACCAAATATTCTTCGTAAGAACCAGAATGGCAGACTAATAAATGACCTTTGAAAAATTCGGAATTTTGCTAATTGAAACTAAGATTGTTTCTTTGCTACTTTCCAATCTGAAGCAATACCATCCATCATCATCACCATCAAGGGTTCTAAGTCTCCATACAATAATGTACTTTAGGCATTTCCAGCTGATGATATACCAAATATTCTTCATAAGATGGTATGCTTAATGTCATAATGAATGCGATGTATCTACATCCTCAACACAGAAAATGCAACTGACTTCCGAAGTACCAAAAAAAAAAAAAAAACACATATAATGCAGTGTTCACTACAAGGTTCATCCTGTTGAAGTAGCTATCTATTATTTGATATATAATCAACCCATCTAGCATTTTAAATCATAAATTTCTTCTCAATACAGACTTGAATTCCAAGTTCTTGCAAAATGTAGAAACCAAAATTCAACTCAATCTATTATTTTGGTTCTCCATTTTTTAAGAAAAGTTTCTGCCCTGTAAGCTAACCCTTTTCCCATCAACAAAAAAATTGTACTTCCAAGAGTTGACTACAAAAATTCAACTAGTAAGCCCTTCATTATACCAAATTTATGTAATTGGCTTGCTTCCTGCGTCAAATTCATGCTACCAGTCAGCATACTCAAGAGAGTATATGAATAAGTGCATTGTCCATTATAGTGGACTTAACAAGTTCAAACCTTTTTACGGAAGTGTTAAATTAGTTCTCTGCCTTTTGAGCTTGTGTGTGAAGTGAAGGTGTTCCCCGATGTAGAATGTAGATTAAAACAAAAAACACAAAACAAAATCACACTTTTTAAAACTAAAACAAAAAGTGTAATTATGCACATCAGAGCCTCAAAAGTGCCCATGCACAAAGTCATATGAATCAAATAATGCTCTAAAACATTAGTTAAGAACTTGATGCATGAACTAAAGTGAAATTCTAGACTCTTTGGCACAAGATAATGTAATTCATGAAAACAACCCAGTGTGTGTATATGGTCAACTTAATTGCATATCAACTTATGTTCAAAACATTAGCAGTGATCAATATTAATAAGACTATTCAAATTCTCGAGAAGCTCGCAATACTAGAAGTCAAACCAATTACATTCTATATACCTTTGTAGTTGAAATGGTTGCTCCCCCTCAACAATATTTATTGCACTCATGTGGCGGCTTTCATGCTATTGAATATGGTAGCCATCTCTATAACTTTATTCAAATGTTTTCATTTTAATACATGTCTATAGCAACTTTCACTCATACTCATAGGTAGCCTTTTCCATCATGCAATATTCATTTTTTTTTTCTCATTGCATGAGGGGAAAGTAGGGCATGTAGATATAAACATTGATATTAGGTACATAACCATAGGTCAATCTAGTATGTGATTTCCTAAAGAACATGAGAATAGTGTAAGTTAATAAAATTACATACACGCATCAAACCAAGTCAATAGCATCGAATGTGCGCAGAAAACACAAGGTTCATAATCATGAAAACCATCACTCAAATAAAGAGTATATAATTAAACCTTAGTGGTGCACACTAGCTCTTGTCATCAATATATTTAGCATCATTCCCATCACATGTAATTAATAAGCATAGAGGCAATTAAGACTTCAAACATGCACAATCACAAAAATATTTTTGGATTTTATCAAATTTCTGAATTTTTGTTTTTGTTTTTGTTTTTCCTACAAATCAACCTAAACAAACATGATGTGATCTAACTTGGTCTTACTAGGTGAAGCAAGGTGTGAACTATGAGTGAAACTTAAACATACTTATCGTGTGCACTATTTTGAACATCAAGATGTGATACAACTTCTATGAACCTTCATTGAGTTTCCTAAGAGTCTCATTAGATCTGGCTAGGTCATGCTCGAGTTTTGACACCTTTCCATCTAGACACCTATTAAGTTCACTGCGTGTGTGAATGTGATATCAGTTTAAGGAGTGGCTAGATAACTAACAAAAACTTTCAGTATAGGCTTGAAAGTAAATATTTGCACTAAGCTAGTATGCTGGCTAGCACAGAGATAAAGATAAGGAAGCTTGCCAAGTTATTGTAAGTAAAACAGGCTTATATATAATTCTTATCCATCAACCTTTTAAAAACTAGAACTGTGTAGGGATGAAGGATAGCTTAAGTTTGTAATTAAGACTACTGCAGTGTAGGTTTATATTGTCTTTTCATTATTAATTTTTGATATATGTATTGTTCCATGTTACATTTATTTGCTCGTGCACGTGAATATCTTTGTATACATATTTAGGTTCTACGTATAGAAATAAATCAAACTGATTCATTTCTTTTTTATTAATATTTTTTATATTTTTATATTGTAGACATATCAATCTGAAAAAAAAAAAGAAAGAAAGAAAGAAATAACCTACTGGTTTATGCTATCTACCCCAACTTTATATATATATATATATACATTTGTATTTTTTGTTTTTTTAAGTTTTTATTTTTTCAAGAGCAAACACTACAAGCTGAAATCAATAGAAGGACCTAAAGCAAAAGGGGAAAAAAAAAGGAAAAAACTAAGCAAAGTAGAACGATCATACCACCACCAGGCCAAGCATACCCAATTGTGCAATCGATCAAACAGCTGGTGCACAAAGAGCAACACTCCAATACTACATCGACACCCAATTGAGCATATTTTTCTTGGAGTCAACCTTGAAATTAAGTCACCCCCGAAAGATTGAGATTATCCTTCAGCAGTTGCATGACGGCGGCGGCGTCGTCCTTGTAAGACTTGTCACCCAAAGTGTCCATGGCTTCATCAATGGCCTCTCTCGCCTTGCTGCAAGCTTTCTCGGGTTCATCAAGAATTTGGTAGAATAAAACTGACAAGTTGAGTGCCAGCCCCAGCCTTGTAGGATGTGTCGGAGCAAGATCCGCAAGAGCAATATGCTGAGCAGCCTTGTAAGCAAGAATGGCGTCGAAAGCAGCCTCCTTCTTCTGAGTTCCAATCTTGAATTCAGCCAGGTAAAGATGGTAGTCTCCCTTCATCTTCAGGTAGAACACTTTTGATTCACTCTCCGAGGCCGAGGGTATCAGATACGTGTCCAGCAGCTTTAGGATCCTCGTGCATACCGCGGAGAGCTCGGATTCAACCGTGGATATGTAGTTCTTGACGAGCACGACATTGTCTTCGTTCAAAGACAGGGTCTGCCAGGCGTCCCGGAGTGAGCCGACGACCTTCTTGCTGGCGACGGATAGGAGGTTCCGCTCCTCGCCGGTGAGCTCGCCTCTGGAGCAGACGACTACCATCTCCATGAACTCCACCATCTCCTTGTAGCGCTCGGTTTGCTCGGCAAGTTTTGCCATGTAGACATGCTGGTATCTAGTCAGGTTCTCTGGCACTGCCATGGCCATCCCCATAGCCATCCGGTCCATACCCATTGCAGACACAAAGAAGAAGACTTCGAGAGAGAGCTAGAGAGAGAAAGTAGAAAGAGAGTCCAAGAATTGCAGAGAGCCACAAAAAGGAAAGTAGAGAGAAGTTTGAAAGTGACTTCTGTTTGTATAGCGTTCTTGAAACTGCGTTGGAATGGAATTTGGAAACTGGCTTATAATTTGGAAACTTTGAGTGTTTCATACCAAAGTTAATAGACATATATAAATTTTACTTCAGGAGCAAGTATAGTAGGTACTTTCCAAATCTTACTTTGCTTTCCATTTTTAACGTGTTTTCTTTTTTAGCTGTATTACTTTTAGTAAAATCTATTATTATAAAATTAAAAAACTCTATCAAATGATACGATAGTGGCAGTGAAATTTTTTATATTATGATCAAGATAAATGTGTATTTTGATTTGAAATAAAATGAGCATAATCAGTTACATTATTTTATATCGAAATTTTATATAAAATTACTAGTTGTAGTGTAGTCTTTAATTTAAATTAGAGCATGAAACTGTTGGAATTATACAAATATTTCAAAATATAAATTTTTTTTTGAGTTGTTGATTTATTATTATTGGTATACTCTTATACCAGTTGACGGAGAAATTAAGCATTTTATTGTTAATGGAAGACCCTAACATATTGCATTCATATTTGTGGTATATGTATATTATTGATAAATGCCAACTTTGCAAACGTTAAGCATCCATAAATAGCATCCATATTTTTTAACTTTTTTTAAAAAAAATTAATTTTTAAAATTTAAAAAATAATTACCAAACATGTTTTATTTTTTTAAATAAATTTAAGAGAAAAAATCTTAATAAGTTTTATTTTATATTCTTATTTCATGTGAGAATGGAATAACTATTTCCACTCTTGAAACAATAAATGATCATTCCAACAAAATTCATTCCATGCGAATAGTCATTTCAACTTTAACTAGTTGTACTAAAAAGAGAATAAAAATAAAAGTGAGAATGATTATTTCATTTTATATGATCATTTTATTTTATTTCATTCTCTTATATTAAGCATACCCTTGGTTGTTCCCGACTATATCTCTTCTTGAGCTCTTCTTCCTTTCACATATTGAAAAAAGAAAAAAATACCGCTGGTTTATTAATCTCATTTTATTTGGATTTTTTACTTACATATATATAACAATATTACAATCACTAGAATATACAACTAGCAATACAGTCCATGTAACTTGTCAATATTTTAATAGCTTCCTTTGCATACCAGATCACTTATTTGAGATAATAATTTTTTATTATACAATTAACTTTTGTCTCTTAAAATTTAAATTTTGAATTTGTGCAAGTTTATATATATCGAATGTTTTAGTGTTTTAGACAAGATTTCACGCCCAAGGTAAAAGAGATGGAAATGTGAATAGACATTGTCCATCGACAAGAATTGGTTGAATTGTTCATATGTTTATTGCTCTTCAACTTGAAAGGAAATATCGTGTTAGTAAGTTTGAAGCTAGTTGTGGCACCCCAATTTTAATTGTCTCGACTTCTACTAAAGTGAGTTTAAAGATTAAAGTTTAGCATTATCCAATACTGACGAAAAGGGCTGTGATGTTTTTGGGAAAAACATGATAAAAAAATATTCATAAAAAATATGATTTTCATTTTTTAAGAAAAATGAGGAGATTTTTATGAAAGGGCTCATTTTGGTGCGTGATTCCAAGTATTGGGTTTGGGAGTTCGGTAACGTATTTTAATGAAATCAAGTGCTAGAAAATATCATTTTACAGCCTATGAGTTATTACATCAATTTTATTAAAACAGTCAGAAAATATTACCTCCAAACTAAATTGTTTGAAAATTGATTTTTAATTAGAAAGGTTGGAAAATAATATTTCTATTGGTTGAAGTTTTGAAAACTAATTTGTTATTGAAAGAAGCAGAAAACATCGCATTAAAGTTTTGAATATCATTATTTGATGGACAATGGGTTGAACATATTATTTACACGATGTAAATTTATAAAACATATTTCAAAAACAGGTGGAAAAATATGATTCTTAACCTTCCAAGATTCTAAGAATGGTCATTGTCCCGTTCTATGTACGCCAAAAAAAAAAAAAAAACAAGAAAAGAAAAAAGAAACTTTATATAAGCATCACATCAGTCTTTTTTTTTTTTTTCATAATTATGACTGTTATACTAGTAAAATAAATTTAAAAAAATACCAAGAAATAAGCCCATACACGTTGATTGAACAACCTAAATTAAATAGGAGCCAATAAATGCAAGGGAATGTGGATATTTGAGCCGTTGGATTTGATCCGATGAATTTAAGTTAAAAATTCAACAATAGGATTATCATATAATGCCTAATCATTTGGTACAGAGCCGGTCTTGATTTGAGTGTATGATCTAGCCTTAAGATCAGGGTTCATACATCTTTTATATGAAGTGTTTAGTTTTTGACTTATTAAATAACCTTTTTTTTTGTAAAAAAATAAACTTGTTAAGTAACTCTTTATCTCCCTGCTCCAGTACAAGGAATGAAGAGATGGTTAAAAGTGTTGGCCCGAAATAGCAATCCAAAAGGGGGTTAAATTGGGTTTTTCAAATTTTAAAACAATAATCACATATTCGCAATGAGTAAACCAATGGAACAACAACATAATATAAGATATATATGCAAGTAGGTTATGAATATGCAGTGAATGAAAAACAGAACAAGAAATAAAGAATGAAAGCACACGAATTTTACAGTGGTTCGGCCAACCATTGCATACGTCCTTTTTTCCTCGATTATCTCGAAGGTATTCCACTATGTAAAGACCCCTTACACAACTGTTAGTTTTGCTCTAAGTACCCAGCTCACTCTTACACAAGAGTTTACACTAAACTCTCAAACCTATGTGATGTTGTCTAAGATCACTCAATCTTACAAGTGTATTACCCAAGCTACACTCAAGCTCATAAGGTTTACAACTTTTCTCCAAGTATAATACAAAGATTTGATATAAGGGATAAACTTTTCAAAGAATAGATAAAACAAATTTCAGCTCACACAAGAAACGTCCAAATGTGTAAAAACAGAGTATGATATGGAAGTGATGAATTTTCAACTTCTGGCACTTGATCTTGTGTTTTTCAATCTCTAAAATGAGTTAGGAGTCTTCTATTTATAGCCTTCCTTCAAATGTAGCCGTTGGAGATGATTTTGGAACGTTTTAATGCAAAATTAGTCTATCATGTTGCTTAGAAAATATGAGCGTTACACCCAGATTTTTCTATTCTGGAGATGAGATTGTCAGCAATTATCTTTTGGTGTTAGCAATCTCGGTTCTGCTTGTCTAACAAAGATGTCAACAATCTTGTACATTGTCGGCAATATCTGAGTCCTTCTGTAAATCAGTCTTTGATGATGTTAACAAGTTCAATACGATGTCGACCATCCTCTAGGCCTATTAACTTTGATAGCTCATTGACTTCAGATTGACGACCATCTTCTGGGGTCTATGCAACCTAGGGTTGAAATGATGCGTTTGAAATAGAAAGGTTTGATTTTAGAAAGATTTAATTTTAGGAAAGTTTTGAATTAGGAAATTTTTGAATTAGGAAAGTTTTCTTTTTAGGAAAGAATTGAATTTAGAAAGTTTTCATTTTAGAAAATATTTGAATTTGGAAAGTTTTGAATTTAAAAAGATTTAAACTTAGAAAAATTTGAAAGTTTGAAATTAAGAAATATTTGAAAGCTTGAAATTAGAAAAGGTTTGAAATTAGGAAAGGTTAAAATTAGGAAAAATTTGATTTCTATTTCCTAAAGTTGAAGTTGAAGATTGAATTTTATTTCTAAAAATAGATTATTTGATTTTGTTTTCAAAATTGAAATATTTGATTTGATTTCCTAAATTAAAGGATTTGATTTAACATAGAATTGGAAAGTTTAAGTTTTGAAAATCTTGGATTTGAAAATCTATGATTTGGTGGAAACAGAGTTTTGAAAATTTATGATTTGAGGCGAAATAGAAAGTCATGATTTTAAAAAAGGAATTAGGATTTCTTAATTATGGATTGTAGGCTTTTTGACTTGGATTCCAAGACAAAAAGTTTTTGGAAAGTAGATCTTTAAAGAGAGTTTTTAGGAAGCAAATTTGCAGAGCTATTTTGAAAGAGGTTTGAATATGGACGTTGGCAAGTCTCTTGAATGTCTCACTTTTCTAAAATGATTTTAACTATGAAAAGATTAGAACCATTCTAGGGTTGTGATTTTGACAATAACTAGGGTTTGAAATATGGACCATAATGATTACATTGAATGTAACACTTTCCTAAAACAACCTTAACCATGGGGTGGTTAGAATCATCTTAAGATTGTGATTTTGATAAAAACAATTTAGAGTTTGAATCCAAATTTTGGACCTTGATGGTCACATTGAATGTAATACTTTCCTAAAACAACCATAATCATGGAATAGCTAAAATTATCCTAAGAGTGTAATTTTGAAAACAAGTTTGTAAGAAGAAAATTTTGAATGCAAGTTTTGAAAACAACTTTGAATGTAATGTATAAACATGATAACGACAATGCAATAGGGTCGTGAACATACAAGTTTAGGCTTCACCACATAATCAAGGGGGCCAAACCCACACCGTCTTAGGTTGAACTTAAAAAAAACTCCCAGCACGGTGACCTTCAACAATTCTTCCTAGGCATAAACTGGGGAGTCTCTTGTTTCAAGAATGCAAGAAGAGAAAGTAGAAGATGAGGATTAAAATAGAAGAAAATCTAAGTGGGTTAGGAGAGAGAAGAGAGATAGGAATTACATAAAAGTAAATAGAAAACCAACCTTATCTTCTTCTTACTTTAATTGCTTGGTTTGCTTTGCTTTACTTGAACCTTGAGAGCTTTGAAGATGCAGCACTTGATTTTCAATGGATGCTTGGAGACTTGTATTTAAGTGTATATAGTGTATAAAGGCAAGGGTTTGAGTGTATGGAGGCTAGGGTTTGAAAAGGCTTGGGAGAATTAGGGTTTTGAAATAATTCGAGCTTTGTTTTCAGAGAGGCAGAGTTCTTGGACTGAGTTTGCAGACCCAGAATATGCAGAGGGAGGGTCTGTATTTATAGGCAAATTGAATAGTAACTAGCGCCTGTTCTAGTGGTGCTAGTGCAAATTTAAATTTAGCGCTACTAAGAGTGACGCCAGACTATTTATTGGCTTAGTGGCGCCAGCCACTTAGGAAAGTTTTAAAGTGGCAAAAAATGTATCTTTTGACCCTTGTGACGTAAGGCAAAAGATTTGGGTGCCTGTTCTAGTGACTACCATGCAATTTTTGACTTGGCTCTATTAGGAGTGACTCCTAAAAGTTTGGGAATGATCTAGAAGGCTGGAGATGAACAGGAACCCTTGAAAGAGTATACCAGAGGTAATTAACTTGAGAAATAATGCCAGGATAGTTGAAAAGGTAGATCAACCCATTCAGGGCAAAATAATCACTTGAATTGGGAATATACTAGAATGGACCTGGAGTGACGCATGAGAAGGCTTGAAGGTTGAAAACACTATCGAGAGTATTCTAAAGGATTTTCGGTTTGATACCCAGAGTCGGTGTGGTTGGAAAAAACGATCGACCCATTAGGGGCAAAATGGTCATTTTGCACTAGGCTTACCGGAATAGACTCGGAATGGTAGAAGGTTAGGAATACTATTGGAAGCATCCTCGAAGGGTAACCGGTTTGATATCCAGAGTTAGTGTAGTTCCTAGAGGTAATCAGATGCCTAGGGGCAAAATGGTTATTTTGACCAGATACTCTCGGAATCGATTTGAAAATGATTGGAAGGTAGTAGAATGTGCTAGATTATCTTTAGGACAGTCTTAGAAGGGTGGACTTATCACTTTGAAGACTTGAGTACTTTCTCAAAAAGCGTGCTAAAATAGCCTAAGAGGCAGTTTGGTCATTCTCACTGGAGTAGGCTAGCTGGCATTGGTGTTGCTAACACTTGAGCAGTACCTCTGTCCAAAAAGCTCTCTCCAAGCTTGTCTCAAATAGTGTAGAAAGCCACAATTGATCCAACACCCCAGATTAACTATTGAAGGGACAATCCAACTGTACCAAAAATGAGTATCTCCTTGAGCTCTTCAACTGTTAATGCCCCTAAAATTGGTCTGTCTTCATAACTTCTCTATGAATTTGCTCTCTAGTGAATTCACAATAGAGGTTGGACTATTTTTAGTAATAGCTGTTGTGTTATTTCAGAATCAACCAACTAGCTTTTATCAACTGCGATTTCATTGACTGCTGGTTCAATTTTTACTTTGAACTTATATTCTCCTTTTCTTGATCCTTCATTGGTGTGGATGTACCTGCTTTGGCCATTGAGTAAGATTCCCAACTGGGTTCATCTCATTCAACCCAATTGATTTCAGCTTCTAGTCGGGCCGACCATAGATATTTATGGGACTATTTACCTCCTTTTCGCCTTCTTTGGATGCAGAGACTTGTTTTCTGCATTATAGTGATAAAGAGAGCGATGATTCAAAAGACCCTTCTTAAACTAAAGCATGGCCATCATTATCATTATCATTTGAATTGCTTTCTACTAATTTCGTATCTTCATGTTCATCAACAGTGCTTCCTTCTTTCCTTTCTCTTTCTCCTTCTCACTTTCCACACAACAATTTTTGATTTGTTGGGCCAAAATTTTTTGTAGTCTTTACACATTTTGACATTCAAATCAAATATAACTTTCTTTATGGTACTTCTATTAGCCCAAGAAAGCAACCCAAGGAGGGGGGGGTAAATTGGGTTTTACAGAATTTATATCGAATAATGTAACTTAAAAACACTTGATGTATTTCAATAATGATTAATCAAAGTATATATCAAGCAAGTAAAATATATATCAAAGTATATGTCTCTGCAAGCATGTATAGTGAGCAAATAAGCAAAACAGAGAAAGAAAAGAAGAGCACCAGATTTATAGAGGTTTGGCCAACCTTGCCTACGTTCTCTCTTCTTCGATCCTCACGAAGGTATTCTACTATGTAACACCCTTTACACAGTTGCTGGTTTTGCTACAAGTGTCCAACTCACTCTTATAAGAGCTCTTCCTAAGCTATCACAACCCAAGAGATTTTGTCTAAGTTTTTCTTAAACTTACAAGTGATTTTGTCCAAGTTTTACTCAAACTTACAAGTGTTTTTACCCAAGAACACTCAAACTCACAGGTTTACAAACCCGTCTAAGTGAAATGAATAAAGGTTATACAAAGGATAACTCTCCTAAAGAGTAAATGAACAAGAATAACTCAATAGATAACCTCAATCACTCAGCAAAAAGATGTAGCAATTTTGGCACAGAGAATTTTGGCTTCAAGCACTTGATTTTGCAGATATATTCGCTCTATGTTACCTTTAGAAGCTATGGGGATCTTGTATTTATAGCCATGGATTGATTCTAACTGTTGGTAGTGGATGAGAGAATATTTGATGCAAGAACGGCAGAGTATAACTTTAAAAAAATAGAGTCGTTGCTGTCAAGGAGTCGACTCTTTTAATGAAGGGGTTGACTCTTTTTGTGTTTCAACAAATTTTTTAAGGCTTTGTCCAAAAGGGTTGACTCTTGAGTGGTAGGGGTTGACTTATTTAGCCTGATTCTCAAATTTCAACTCTTTGTCTCAATGAGTCGACTCCTGAGGAGTGAGGGGTCGACTTCTTTGGAGTTTAATCAGAATTTTCAGCTCCCGTCTCAATGAGTCGACTCTTAAGCTTGAGGGGTCGACTCTTTTTAGCAAAGTCCTTAACTTTTGTAATATTTCTTCAATCTCTTTCAATGTCTTCAAGATCTTTAAGGATCATCTAAATAAGGTTTCTAATGCTTGAAATGACTTCTTCAAGGCTTGATAACTTCAAGAACATCTTCAATATTTCAAGATGAAATCAACTCCATTTTAATTACTTGTAGAGCTTTTCAATCATCATTGTTTCATCCATTGATTCAAGTTTCCTTCAAGATTTTCAAGAGAGCTTCCAAGACTTAAGATCTTTTCATTTTAACTGATTTTTGGGGAATCTTCAATAGATATGGCTTTTTCTTTTTATTCAAGGCATTGAGCATTTTTAATCCTCTTCCTTGACATCTATCATCTTGAAATTTCTTTATTCTCTATAAGATTAGCTTTACTGAATATATTCTCTCATTATGCTTATCAACCTTCATTCTAATATTTGCATCACAAGTTCTCCATTGTGATAAGCTTCAAGTCATGATATAAATTTAATAATTAATCTGCAAACTTAAGTAGAATTATTAGATCATTAAACCAATTTTTGTTATCATCAAATCAAGGCATTGAGTCAACAACTTCCATTCAAGCTCTTCATTCTCATCTGTTCTCCAAAAACAAACAAATAAATAATAAAAAAAATACTTCAGTTCTTTCTTAATGGTCATGTGAAGGGTCTAAGTCTTATCTTGTCCTTAACTAGATGTGAGAGGAGATTAATTGAGATGCGTGTAAATTGACTCGGACTCAAGTTAGTAAGTACTCATATTATTCACGTATAATACATGTCTGTACCTATAAATAAAAAACAATTTGTTTTTCGTCTAAATTTGGAACCTAACAAAAAGTACTTGTTTTTTTTAATAGGACCGTATAGTACACGTACTGTGTTTCAAGTTTTATACTTTATAAAAAATAAAAAATAAAAAACTCGTTCAAATCAAAACTTATGATATAATTTATTATGATATTATAATATAATTGATTCTATACTTATTATATAATTATAAAAATACAATTTGTAACTACTATACTCATATGACTTTACGAAGGGTAAAAAACTTTGTATAACTCATGACTTGTATTGTTACTAGTATCATGTTATATATTTGTAATATTTTTATAATAGTTGATATAATTAAATTATTAAACATAAATTTGCTATAACTTTTATTAATAGTCAAAATATAAAATAGAATATTATAGTTGACCGCAATAGCTTTAAATGTTATCGTATTATTTATCCTAATTTTTAACTAATGTTTGTTTAATGCCCATGCAATTATATATTCGTATTTTTAGCGTTCTCATATTTTTATGCCAAATTTTTCTATCATATTTTTCAAGAAAATCGTATTAATCCTATATGTATTGCGTATCATTCTTTTGCTATCCCATATTTTACTACCTATGACTTGTAAAAATAATAAGAAAAAAAATCTGAATCTTATGTAAGAGAAAATGGGGTGTTTGAAAATTGACCGTGACCCTTGTATGGCATGGGCATTAAGCCACAATTTAATACAAGGTAGGATAAGTGTGAATGCAGTTTGTTAATTTTTTTTTTAACTCATTTAATTTGAGGGATAAGACAATTAAGATATGACTAAATTCTTACTAACTGCCTAAACTTAAATGATCAATATTCTTAAATCCTCAACCCTTTATCTCATACATGCCGTCTCTTTTCTTTCTTTTTTTTTTGGTTATATGGTTAGGGGTGTTTGGACCATCTTATAAGCACCTCAACACCTTCAAGTCTTGTCACAGGCAGACTATCTCTCCTCTTCATACCATAGGGCTCATACAACAAGAGGGAGGACTATGGATTTACATTTAAGCTATACATTTTGTAGTCTCCATATTAAAAGACATAAAATCCAAACTAAATAAGGGTTGATCTTAATCAATTCGTGTTAAACATGGTAGATATCATGTTTTGTTTATTTAGAGGTTAAGGTCACTAAAAGGTGCTTTCTGTTGACTCAAGGATGACTTCTATATTGATTTTGATGATAATAAAACCATGTAGTTATTTACTAATGAGTTCACTTAGTGTGCATAAAATATTCATTATATTTATCTCATGCTTATTGTTAATCCAAGATAATTATGTTTGGGAACTCAATACATGGATGAGGTTGATAGAATGATAAATGGTGAACTCAAGAAAAGATTACTTAGGTAATCTTATCCTCAAAGAGATTGAAGGACTTATGAAGATTTAATAACTTATTCATTGACCTAGCATCCATGGAAAATCATTTGAAGTGTTTCAAGATGATTTGGAATCAATTCTTGAAAGTTAAAATGCAGACAGAAGTGTTGACACCTGTATAGATGGTTGACACCCTAAGCCTTAGTGCAAGAACTCTCTTAAAGATCTAGAAGCAATTATCAACAACATGTGAGATGGTTGACACCCTGAAGATTTATATGAAGAACATTCCTAAAGATTTGAAAAATATTGACAACACTATACTTAATTGCTGACACCAAATTCAAGAATTGCAGAAGAATATGCAAAGCTATGTCAACACTTTACCACATCTGGCTGACACTATTGTGCTAAAGACCCTCGATCCTCATGTTCAAATAATCCATTGAAAGTTGCTAAGTCTCAATGAAAGATCTACTAGACGTTGGCTGACACCTTGATGGAGATTGAAGTTAAAAATGTGCCTGAAGTTATGCTCAACACATTCGAAGATGGTTGAACCTTCAGATGTCAAATTTGAAAATATAATCAGATTGCCAACACCTTGAAGTGATGGTTGACAATGTTGAAGAAATGCATAGTTAGGATCTGTCGATTAGATTGTCAACACCTTCAAGTGATGGTCTTCAATATGAAGTTAATGAGCTATCAAAGTCAACAGTCCCAGAGGATGGTCAATATCATGTTGAACTTGTTAACACCGTCAAAGATTGATTTACGGAAGGACGCATATATTGCTGACAATGTACAAGATTGCTGACACCTTCGGTAGACAGGCAGAATGGAGATTGCTGACACCAGAAGATGATTACTGACAATCTCGCCTCTAATATAGAAAAATCTTGGCGCAATGGTCATATTTTTTGAGCGACATGACATGCCGATTTTGAATTAAAATGTTCCAAAATCATCTCCAATGCATTTTAGAGGTTGAAGAATACATGATCAAGTGTTAGAAGTTCAAAATTCATCACTTCCATATCATACTCTATTTTTACACATTTGGAGATTTCTTGTGTGAGCTGAAATTTATTTTATCTACTTTTTGGAGAGTTTATCCCTTGTATCAAATCTTTGTATTACACTTGGGGAAAGATTGTAAACCTTATGAGATTAAGTGTAGCTTGGGTAATACATTTGTAAGATTGAGTGATCTTGGATAACATCACTTGAGTTTGAGAGTTTGGTGTAAACTCTTGTGTAAGAGTGAGCTGGGCACTTGGAGCAAAACCAGCAGCTATGTAAGGGGTCTTTGTATAGTGGAATACCTTCGAGAGGATCGAGGAAGAGAGGACGTAGACAAGGGTTAGCCGAACCTTTGTAAAATTTGTGTGCCTTCATTCTTCATTTCTTGCTCTGTTTTTCATTCACTGCATATTCATAACCTGCTTGCATATATATCTTGTATTGTGTTATTGTTCCATTGGTATTCATTGCTAATTTGTGATTATTGCTTTAAAGTTTTAAAAACCCAAATCACCCCCCCTCTTGTAGAAGGTCAATCTACGAGTAGACCATCGTTGTTCAATAGAACAAATTATACCTATTGAAAAAATAAAATAAAAATATTTATACAATTTGTAGATTATGAGTTGTGGAGACTTATTTTGAGTGGACCAAAGGTCCCTACGAAAACAGTTAAGAAAGTGGTGGTTGCCAAACCAGAAAATGTATGGAATGAATCTGATTTAAGGCTTATGCAGCTGAATGCTAAAGCTATAAATTTATTGTATTGCGCATTAGACCCTGCTGAATTTAATAGAATATCTTGTTGTGATTCTACTAAAGAAATATAGGATAGATTAGAAGTTACTCATGAAGGTACTAACCAAGTTAAAGAGTCTAAGATAAATTTATTGTATTGCGCATTAGACCCAACTGAACTTAATAGAATATCTTCTTGTGATTCTGCTAAAGAAATATGGAATAGATTAGAAGTTACTCATGAAGGTACCAACCAAGTTAAAGAGTTTAAGATCAATATTCTTATACATAACTATGAATTGTTTAGAATGCTTTCTTGAGAATCCTTTACTGAAATGTTTACTAGATTTACTGAACTTGTTAATGGAATGAAATCTCTTGAAAAGATATATTCTAACAGTGAACATGTAAAAAAGATATTACATAAAAGTAAATAGAAAACAAACCTTATCTTCTTCTTGCTTTAATTGCTTGGTTTGCTTTGCTTTACTTGAATCTTGAGAGCTTTGAAGATGTAACACTTGATCTTCAATGGATGCTTGGAGACTTGTATTTGAGTATATAGAGGCTAGGGTTTGAGTATATGGAGGCTAGGGTTTGAAGAGCTTTACGAGAATTAGGATTTTGAGATAATTCGAGTTCTGTTTTTAGAGATGTAGAGTTTCTTGACTGAGTTTGCGAACCCAGAATACGCAGGGGGAGGGTCTATATTTATAGGCAAATTGAACAGTAACTAGTGCCTGTTGCAGTGGCACCAATGCAAATTTAAATTTAGTGCTACTAGGAGTGACACCAAGCCATTTATTGGCTTGGCGCCACTTAGGCAAGTTTTAAGGTGGTAAGAAACGTATCTTTTGACCCTTGTGATGTAAGGTAGAAGATTTGAGCACCTATTCTAGTGACTACCATGCAATTTTTGGCTTGGCTCCACTAGAAGTGGCTCCTGAAAGTTCAGGAATGATCTAGAAGGCGGGGATGGATAAGAACCCTTGAAAGAGTATACCGGAGGTAACTGACTTGAGAAACAATGCCGGGATAGTTGAATAGGTAGATCGGCCCATCAAGGGTAAAATAGTCACTTGAACTGGGAAAACACCAGAATGGACCCAGAGTGACTCGTGAGAAGGCTTGAAGGTTGAAAACACTATCGAGATTGTTCCAAAGGATTTTTCGGTTTGATACCTAGAGCTGGTATGGTTGGAAAAGGGGATCGGCCCATCAAGGGCTAAATGGTCAATTTGTATTGGGCTTATCAGAATAGACTCGGAATTGTTCGAAAAGGTATTAGAAGGTTGGGAATACTATTGGAAGCATTCTTGGAGGGTAACCAGTTTGATACCCAGAGTCGGTGTGGTTCCTAGAGGCAATCAGATGCCTAGGGGCAAAATGGTTATTTTGACCGGATGCTCTCAGAATCGATTCGGAAGCGACTTCAAGGCAGTAGAACGTGCTAGATTATCCTTGGGACAATCTTAGAAAGGTGGATTTATCACTTTGAGAACTTGGGTACTTTCTCGAGAAGCATGCTAAAAAGGGCCAAAGGGCCGTTTTGTCGTTTTCACCAGAGTGGGCTAGCAGGCACTAATGTTGACCTGATTTTTGAGTGTTTCCATCACTCTAATGGTGTGTGACGAGTTGGTTTCTAAAGGTATCCCATATTTTGATAAAAGTGTCATGACCAAGAGGGGTGTTCGGTCCCGTGACATAAGGGTTTTATTCAATCCCGATGTCGACCTATTTGTGAGTGTTTTCGCCATTCTGACGGTTGTGATATTTGTGAGTATTTTCATCACTCTGACAGTGTGTGTTTATTCTAGAGTTTGCCTGATCTCAGAAAGCTATTGGATGGTCTTATCGTATCGGGGCCTTAGGTATTTTCCCGATCGATGTGCTGGATAACGGACATTCTACATTGGCGGGCTAGCAAGGCTAGAAGTGAACCATTCTACCATCTTGGGGACTTGGGTTCTGTCTCACTCGATAGGTTTGAAGGGACTTACCACCCCATGGAGTTTTCTCAAAAAATGTGTTGTGTTGGATAAAGTTATCATTTGAGGAATCAACTTTCTCGAAAGACGTGCTGGATTTAAGTTTGATTGACTTTAATTGGAATTAGAACTAGAATTGAGATTGAAATAGAAACTTATTGTCTTTAAGAAGACGTGCAACTGGAATTGGACTGAGCAATGCCTCAAGGGCATTTTGTTCATTTTGCATTTATTAAGCCCGACGGGCCCACGAAGCGGTTAATTGACTGAATTGAGTTTGAAAAGCTGGTTTAAACTTGAATACGTCTGTGTCAGTTTGAATATGAGTCCGGTCAGGCCGGAGATTGCTGAGCAAGCAAAAATGGGGTGCTTACAATCTACAGATCGTAATTATGCATTTCTTCAACATTGTCGACCATCATTTCAAGGTGTTGGGAATCTGATTGAATTTCCAAATTTGACTTTTGAAGGTTCAACCATCTTGGAATGTGCTGACTATAACTTTAGACATTTTCTTGAACTTCAATGTCCATCAAGGTATCAGCCAACGTCTAGCAGATCTTTCATTAAGATTAATGACTTTTAGTGGATTATTTGAACATGAGGACAGAGGGTTTTTAGGAAGATAGTGTCAGCCAAATGAAGTAGAGTGTTGACATAGTTTTGCATATTCTTCTGCAATTTTTGAATTTGGTGTCAGTAATCAAGTATAGTATTGTCAATATCTTCCAGATCTTCAGCAATATTCTTCACATAAATCTTTAGGGTGTCAACCATCTCACATGTTGTTGGCAATTGCTTCTAGATCTTCAAGAGAGTTCTTGTACTAAGGCTCAAGATGTCAACCATCTACACAAGTGTCAACACTTATGTCTGCATTTCAATCTTCAAGAATTGATTCCAAAAGATCTTGTAACACTTCAAATAATCTTCCATGAATGCTAGGCCAATGAATAAGTTCTTGAATCTTCATAAGCCCTTCAATCTATTTGAGAATAAGATTACCTAAGTAATCTTTTGTTGAGTTCATCATTTATCATTCCATCAAGCTTGTCCATGTATTGAGTTCCCAAATATAATCATCTTGGATTAACTAGAAGCATGTGATAAATATAATGAATCTTTTCTGCACACTAAGTGAAGTCATTAGTAAGTAACCACATGGTTTTGTTATCATCAAAATCATCATAGGGATCATCCTTGAATCAACGATCTTTTCCTTTTTTATGATGACAAAACCTTAAAGTATATGCATATAAAGCTTGAAGCATTAGAATATATATGGTTCCTCAGAAATTGAAATGAAAAATGGTAAGGCTCCTCCTTACACCAACATTCATGTACATGAAAATATTTCTCATATATACAAATCATTTCTCCTCGTTCTCATATATTTTTAATAGAATATTTCTCCCCCCTTTTTGTCAGTCAATAAAAAAGAATGTTCAAGTCATGCATATTCAATATTTTCTTTCCCATAAAAAATATTTCTCTCATGTCTTCGTAGAACAGATCCTCCCCTTGAAATAATATAACAAAAAGAATTTATATACAATTAAAATACAAGTACAATAGCAAAAAAAAAATGTTCAAATAAAATTTTAACTATTTTAAGTGCAACAATCAATCAAGCATTCAAGGCATTAAGCCATCAAATCAATGATAGCCATCTAGGCATATACAACCCATGCAATTAGCAAATTTAAATGCAACAATGTAATGCCAATTAAAATCATGCAAATGGGGTTTTTGGTTCAAAAGAATATTAGCTTGGCTTTGGGGAAGTTTTGGGAGTAAAAGGTAGAGGGATTTGAGTAGGAATGGCTGGCTGAATTTCAGTAGGTAGATCCTTATCTAAAAAAGTCTTTTTTTTTTCTTTTTATTCTCCTTCTTTATATAAACTGCTGCTTGAGTTCATCTTTGCTGGAGTGTAGTTCACATTAAAAGCTCTTCCAATCTCCTCTTTCAGCTTGTTGTTAGTTGCCACAATCTTTTTGTTCATCTGACTTGTGATTCCATTATTATGTTTAATTGAATGAACATTTTCTCTTGATAGCCCTTCATCATGCCCATTCATTTGCTTATTTCCAGAAGTTGTCATCATGTGAAGAACTTGCTTTTCAACTTTTAAAGTCTCTTCTTTTGCCTTAGAAGTTCCTCTTGAAAGGAGTATCCTCCCCCTCAAAATGATATCCAATTCTTGTTCTTTCTTGCTTCAAAAATCAAATTCTTCTTTCTTCAGCATGTCTCTTCTTTCTTTCTTTCTCTGGAGTACAAGATTCAAATTTCATCTTCTTTGGAATAGTATCATTTAATTTTTTTTCCTTTCCCATTAATTTCAAAGCCATTGAGGGTTATAAAACACAATGGATAAAAAGATTTGGGTATGCAATGGTTGTTGTGGGAAATTTGAATAGGTAGATAAAAGGAAAAAATCATTCTTGGTGTTTGGAAATATAACTGATAAAAATTGATTGTCAATAGGGATTGAAATCTGGGCACAATGTATGTACATGTTGTGGTGCTGATAATAATAACGACTCCTGACAATGTGTAGTGAAAAATAAATTTTTTTAAAGAGATTGTTGACACTGGAGAAAATTGTCGACACTTCTTTGTTAGAAATAGTTTTTGTAAAACCAGTGTTTGCACGTCCTTTGATATAGTGTTGAACTCAGTTTTCCCAAACATAAAATGTTTGCACATAGTCAATACAAATCAGATTCAAACACATAATAATTCATTAATATAAACCATATAACTTATAAATCATCAAAATCAATCAAGTTGCACATGCTCAAATCTATTACTAGCCAATATATGTGATACTTTTAGGAATAGCTTAAATTTTTCACACGTACACATATTCTAACATAATTTTTAGTATACTTGCATTCAAGAAAAGTAATTAGCCAATCATGCTTCTATAAGTTCTAGTATCAAGAGGAGTGCATTGATCGTCACCATCCAACTTGGTTGATGTGGGCATAGGATTGCTATATAGCTTTGAGTTCCACACATCAAATCTTTTAAGTAAATTCATTTCAAATTGTCTACGCATGCATTGAGTCGCTACTGTTCAAGTACCCAAAAAAAATCTTTCTTTTTGTTGAATTGTCAGCAAAGCTACAACGAAGACAATTCAAGTCTTGTTCTTGGGTACCCACATCATCTTGGGTAGTTGGGGGTTACTATCAGTGGTTCCTCTAGGAATCCATGGTTTCTTAACATTCTTATTGAATGGTTTTCTTAACCAACATTGATTGGCATAATGTCCATTCTTATGACAATAAAAGCATTTGATTTTTGAAATCTTTTGCGGTGCAAAGAGATTTTTGTAAGACTTCTTCTTTTCAAAAGGATTGTAGGCTACTCCACCCTTTTTAAATGTGCACCTTTGATTTTCTAAAATTGTGTCAAGATTTTCTTTCCCTTTCACAAACTTTTCAAGAGAGTTATTTAAATCCTTGACTTTTTCTTTTAAAAAACCATTTTCTTTCTTTAACCAATTATTTTCATAAATCAAGAGTTCATTTTTGTTAGATAGAGATGAAATCATTTTCTTTAAAAGATTATTTTTTATTCCAAACTTTTTAAACTCAGATAATAAATCATTAAAAGCATCATGTAATTCTTCAAAAGAAAACGCTAGAGTTGTTACCTCGTTTTCTCCTTCATCTTCATATGCCATTAAGCATAGATTGGCTACTTCCTCAATTTTAGATTCCTCATTTGAACTTGGCTACAACATGGACTGATATTAAAAGTTCCAGTTCAGATAAGGAATCTAAAATTATAGAAGTAGCCAATCTATGCTTAATGGCTTATGAAGATGAAGAAGAAAACGAGGTAACAACTCCTGAGTTTTCTTTTGAAGAATTACATGATGCTTTTAATAATTTATTATCTGAGTTTAAAAAGTTTGGAATAAAAAATAATCTTTTAAAGAAAATGATTTCATCTCTATCTAAAGAAAATGAACTCTTGATTTCTAAAAATGATTGGTTGAAGTAAGAAAATGGTTCTTTAAAAGAAAAGGTCAAGGATTTAAATAACTCCCTTGAAAAGTTTTTGAAAGGGAAAGAAAATCTTGACACAATTTTAGAAAATCAAAGGTGCACATTTGAAAAGGGTGGAATAGGCTACAATCCTTTTGAAAAGAAGAAGTCTTAAAAAAATCTCTTTGCACCACAACAGATTTCAAAAATCAAATGCTTTTATTGTCATAAGAGTGGATATTACGCCAATCAATGTTGGTTAAGAAAACCACTCAATAAAAATGTTAAGAAATCATGGATTCCTAGAGGAACCACTGATAGTAACCCCCAACAACCCAAGATGATGTGGGTACCCAAGAATAAGACTTGAATTGTCTTCGTTGTAGGTTTGCTGACAATTCAACAAAAAAAAAGATTTTTTTTGGGTACTTGAACAGTAGCAACTCAATGCATGCGTAGACAATTTGAAATGAATTTACTTAAAAGGTTTGATGTGTGGAACTCAAAACTATGTAGCAATCCCATAGCCACATCAACCAAGTTGGATGGCGATGATCAAGGTACTCCTCTTGATACTAGAACTTATAGAAGCATGATTGGCTAATTACTTTTCTTGACTGTAAGTGTGCTAGAAATTATGTTTAAATATGTGCACGTGTGAAAAATTTAAGCTATGCCTAAAAGTATCACATATATTGATTGTTAAGAGATTTGAGCATGTGCAACTTGATTGATTTTGATGATTTATATGTTATATAGTTTATATTAATGAATTATTATGTGTTTGAATTTGATTTGCATTGACTATGTGCATACATTTTATGTTTGGAAAAACTGAGTTCAACACTATATCAAAGGATGTGCAAACACTGGTTTTACAAAGACTATTTCTGACAAAGAAGTCTCGACAATTTCTCCAGTGTCAACAATCTCTTTAAAAAATTTTATTTTTCACTACACATTATCAGCAGTCGTTATTATTGTTAGCACTACAACATCTACATACATTGTGTCCAGATTTCAATCCCTATTGACAATCAATTTTTATCAGTTATGTTTCCAAACACCAAGAATGATTTTTTTCTTTTATCTACCTATTCAAATTTCCCACAACAACCATTGCATACCCAAATCTTTTTATCCATTGTGTTTTATAACCCTCAATGGCTCTGAAATCAATGGTAAAGGGAAAGAAATTAAATGATACTATTCCAAAGAAGATGAAATTTGAATCTTGTACTCCAGAGAAAGAAAGAAAGAAGAGACATGCTGAAGAAAGGAGAATTTGATTTTTGAAGCAAGAAAGAATATGAATTGGATATCATTTTGAGGGGGAGGATACTCCTTCCAAGAGGAACTTCTAAGGCAAAAGAAGAGACTTTAAAAGTCGAAAAGCAAGTTCTTCACATGATGACAACTTCTAGAAATAAGCAAATGAATGGGCATGATGAAAGGCTATCAAGAGAAAATGTTCATTCAATTAAACATCACAATGGAATCACAAGTCTGATGGAGAACAAAATGATAAGGATGAGCAAAAAGATTATGGCAACTAGCAACAAGATGAAAGAGGAGATTGGAAGAGCTTTTAATGTGAACTACACTCTAGCAAAGATGAACTCAAGTAGCAGTTTATATAAAGAAGGAGAATGAAAATAAAGAAAGGCTGTTTTAGATAAGGATCTACCTGCTGAAATTCAGCCAGTCATTCGTACTCAAATCCTTCCACTTTTTACTCCCAAAACTTCCCCAAAGCCAAGCTAATATTCTTTTGAACCAAAAACCCCATTTGCATGATTTTCATTGGCATTACATTGTTGCATTTTAAATTTGCTGATTACATGGGTTATATATGCCTAGATGACTATCATTGATTTGATGGCTTAATGCCTTGAATGGTTGATTGATTGTTGCACTTAAAATAGTTAAAATTTTTTGCTATTGTACTTGTATTTTAATTTTATATAAATTATTTTTGTTACATTGCCTTTAGGGGAAGATCTGTTCTACAAAAACAAGGGAGAATATTTTTTATGGGAGAGAAAATCTTGATTATGCATGACTTGAATATTCTTTTTTATTGATTGACAAAAAGGGAGGAGAAATATTCTATGAAAAATATATGAGAAAGAGGAGAAATGATTTGTATATATAAGAAATATTTTCATATACATGAGGGGGGGGGGGGGGGGGGGGGGGGGGGGGGGGGGGGGGGGGGGGGGGGGGGGGGGGGGGGGGGGGGGGGGGGGGGGTGGGGGGGGGGGGGGGGGGGGGGGGGGGGGGGGGGGGGGGGGGGGATTGTTGGTGTAAGGGGAAGCCTTACAATTTTTCATTTCAATTTCTGAGGGACCATATATATTCTGATGCTTCAAGCTTTATATGCATATATTTTATGATTTTGTCATCATCAAAAAAGAAAAGATTGTTGACTCAAGGATGATCTCTATGATGATTTTGATGATAATCAAATCATGTGGTTATTTACTAATGGTTTTACTTAATGTGTAGAAAAGATTCATTATATTTATCTCATGCTTATGATTAATCCAAGATGATTATATTTGGGAACTCAATACATGGACAAGCTTGATGGAATGATAAATGGTCAACTTAACAAAAGATTACTTAGGTAATCTTATTCTCAAATAGATTGAAGGGCTCATGAAAATTCAAGAACTTATTCATTGACCTAGCATTCATGGAAGATCATTTGAAGTGTTTCAAGATGATTTGGAATCAATTCTTGAAGATTGAAATGTAGACATAAGTGTTGACATCTGTATAAATGGTTGACACCCTAAGCCTTAGTGCAAGAACTCTCTTAAAGATCTGGAAGCAATTGTCAATAACATGTGAGATGGTTGACACCCTAAAGATTTATATGAAGATTATTGTCGAAGATTTGGAAGACATTGATGACACTATACTTGATTACTGACATCGAATTCAAAAATTGCAGAAGACTATGCAAAGCTATGTCAACACTTTACTTCATTTGGCTAACAGTATATTGCTAAAGACCCTCTATCCTCATGTTCAAATAATTCACTGAAAGTCGCTAAGTCTTAGTGCAAGATCTGCTAGACGTTGGCTAATACCTTGATGGAGATTGAAGTTCAAGAAAATGTTTGAAGTTATGGTCAGCACATTCCAAGATGGTTGAACCTTCAGAAGTCAAATTTAAAAATTGAATCAGATTGCCAACACTTTGAAGTGATGGTTGCCAATGTTGAAGAAATGCATAGTAGCGATTTGTTGATTGTAAGCACCCCATTTTTGCTCGCTCAGTAATCTTCGGCTCGACTAGACTCATATTCAAACTGACACAGACACATTCAAGTTTAAACTAGCTTTTTAGACTCAATCTAGTCAATCAACAGCTTCGCAGGCCTGCCGGGCCCAATAAAGGTAAAATGACCAAAATGCCCTTAGGGCATTGCTTGGTCCAATTGTAGTTGCATGTCTTCCTAAAGACGATAAGTCCCTATTTCAATCTCAATTCTAGTTCCAATTCCAAACAAAGTCAATAAAACTTAAATCTAGTATATCTTTGGAGAACGTTGATCCCTCAGACGGTAAGTCCATCCAGCACAACACATTTTTCGAGAAAACTCCTCGGAGTGGTAAGTCCCTTCAAACTTGTCGATCGGGATAGAACCCAAGTTCCTAAGATGGTAGAACGGTTCACTTCTGGCCCTGCTAGCCCACCAATGTAGAATGTCCGTTATCTAGCACGTCGATCGGGAAAGTACCTAAGGCCCCGAGACGATAAGACCATCCAGGAGCTTTCCGAGATCAGGCAATCTACGGAATGAATGCACACTATCAGAGTGATGAAAACACTCACAAACATTGTAACCATCAAAGTGGCAGAAACACTCGCAAATAGGCTGACATTAGAATTGCCAACAAAACCCCTATGTCATGGGACCGAACACGCCTATTGGCTGTGGCACGTTTAAGGAAGGACCGAATACCTTTAAAAACCAAATTGTCATACACCATCAAAGCGACAAAAACACTTAAAACCAGGGTTAATACCAATGCTTACTAGCCCACTCCGGTGAAAACGACCAAACTACCCCTTAGGCCGTTTCAGCACGTTTCTTGATAAAGTACCCAAGTCCTCAAAGTGGTTAGTCCACCCTTCTAAAATCGTCGCAAGGATAATCTAGCATGTTCTACTACCTTGTAACCGCTTTCGTATCAATTTTGAGAGCATCCGGTCAAAATGACCATTTTGCACCTAGGTATCAAATTGCATTCAAGAACCACACTAGCTCTGGACATCAAACCGGTTCCCCTTTGAGGATGCTTCTAATAGTATTCCCAACCTTCTAATACCATTCTGGATCATTCTGAGTCTATTCCGGTAAGCGCAATGTAAAATGACCATTTTACCCCTGATGGGCCGGTCGCCTTTTCCAACCATATCGGCTATGGGTATCAAACTAGCAATCTTTTGGAACACTCTCGATAGTGTTTTCAACCTTCAAGCCCATTTTGGTGTTTTCCCAATTCAAGTGATTGTTTTGCCCCCTGATGGGCCGGTCTACCTTTTCAACTATCTCGGCATTGTTTCTGAAGCCAATTACCTCCGGTACACTCTTTCAAGGGTTCTTGTCCATCCTTAGCTTTCCGGATCATTCCCAAACTTTCAAGAGTCACTCCTAGTAGAGCTAAGCCAAAAATTGCATGGTAGTCACTAGAACAGGTGCCCAAATTTTCTGTCTTGCATCACAATGGTCAAAAGATATAATTCTTATAACCTTAAAACTTGCCTAAGTGGCTAGCGCCACTAGTAATGGCATTAAGCCAATAAATGGCTTGGTGTCACTCCTAGTAGTGCTAAGTTTAAATTTGCACTGGTGCCACTGCAACAGGCCCCAGTTGTTGTTCAATTTGCTTATAAATACAGATCCTTCCCCTTCATATTCTGGGTCCACAAACACAGTCCAAAAACTTTGCCTCTCTTAAAACAGAGCTCGAATTATCTCAAAACCCGAATTCTCTTAAGCCTCTTCAAACCCTAGCCTCTATACACTCAAATACAAGTCTCCAAGCATCCATTGAAGATCAAGTGCTGCATTTTCAAAGCTCTCAAGGTTCAAGTAAAGCAAAACAAACTAAGCAATTAAAGTAAGAAGAAGACAAGGTTGGTTTTATATTTACTTTTATGTAATATCTTTTTTACCTGTTCACTGTTAGAATATATCTTTCCAAGAGATTTCATTTCATTAATAATTTTAGTAAATCTCGTAAACATTTTAGTAAAGGATTCTCTAGAAAGCATTCTAAACAATTCATAGTTATGCATAAGAATATTGATCTTAGACTCTTTAACTTGATTGGTACCTTCATGAGTAATTTCTAATCTATCTTATATTGCTTTAGCAGAATTACAAGAAAATATTCTATTAAATTCAGCTGGGTCTAATGCGCAATACAATAAATTTATCTTAGACTCTTTAACTTGGTTGGTACTTTCATAAGTAACTTCTAATTTATTCTTTATTTCTTTAACAGAATCACAAGAAGATATTCTATTAAATTCAGCAGGGTCTAATGTGCAATATAATAAATTTATAGCTTAGCATTCTCTTGCATAAGCCTTAAATTAGATTCATTCGATTCATTTTCTGGTTTAACAACAACCACTTTCTCAACTGTTTTTGTTGGGGCCTTTGGTCCACTCAAAATAAGTCTCCACAACTCATAATCTATAGATTGCATAAATATTTTCATTTTATTTTTTTAATAGGTATAATTTGTTCTATTGAACAACGGTGGTCTACGTGTAGATTGACCTTCCACAGAGGAGGTTCCAAAACATGTTGCCATTGATCTTACTCGAGGATGTAAAGCCTAAAAATAGGCACCAAGCTCTGCTACCAATTGTTGGCTCGAAATAGTAACCCATGAGGGGGGGGGGTGAATTGAGTTTTTTAAACTTTAAAGCAATAATTGCAGATTAGCTATGAATATACCAATGGAACAATAATGCATTATAAGATATATATGCAAGCAGGTTATGAATATGCAGTGAATGAAAAACAAAGCAAGAAATGAAGAATGAAGGCACGTGAATTTTACAAAGGTTCGGCCAACCCTTATCTACGTCCTCTCTTCCTCGATCCTCTCGAATGTATTTCACTATATAAAAACCCTTTACATAGCTGTTGGTTTTGCTCCAAGTGCCTAGCTCACTCTTACACAAGAGTTTACACCAAACTCTCAAACCCAAGTGACGTTGTTCAAGAATACTCAATCTTACAAGTGTATTACCCAAGCTACACTCAATCTCACAAGGTTTACAACCTTTTCTCAAGTGTAATACAAAGATTTGATACAAGGGATTAACTCCCCAAAGAGTAGATAAAACAAATTTGAGCTCACACAAGAAATCCCCAAATGTGTAAAAACATAGTATGATATGAAAGTGATGAATTTTCAACTTCTAGCACTTGATCTTGTATTCTTCAATCTCTAAAATGAGTTGGGAGTCTTCTATTTATAGCCGTCCTTCAAATATAGCTGCTGGAGATGATTTTGGAATGTTTTAATGCAAAATCGGCCTATCACGTCGCTCAAAAAATATGACCGTTGCGCTAAGATTTTTTTGTATTGGAGGCGAGATTGTCAGCAATCATCTTCTAGTGTGAGCAATCTCAGTTTTGCCTGTCTACCGAAGGTGTCAACAATCTTATACATTGTCAACAATATCTGAGTCATTTCGTAAATCAGTCTTTGGTGGTGTTAACAAGTTCAACATGATGTTGACCATCCTTTGGGACTATTAACTTTGATAGCTCATTGACTTCAAATTGAAGACCATCATTTGAAGGTGTTGACAATCTGATCGACAGATCCCAACTATGCATTTCTTCAACATTGTCGACCATCACTTCAAGGTGTTGGTAATCTGATTGTATTTTCAAATCTGGCTTTCCAAGGTTCAACCATCTTGGAATGTGTTAACCATAACTTCAGACATTTACTTAAATTTCAATCTCCATCAAGGTGTTAGCCAGTCTAGTAGATCTTTCATTGAGACTCAGCGACTTTCAGTGGATTATTTGAACATGTGGATCGAGGGTCTTTAGCATGATAGTGTCAGCCAGATGGAGTAGAATGTTGACATAGCTTTGCATATTCTTTTGCAATTCTTGAATCTGGTGTCAGCAATCAAGTATAGTGTTGTCAATATTTTCTAAATCTTCATGAATGTTCTTCACATAAAAGAAATACCAGCTTTTGCCTTCAATACACTTGCAATCTTCTATGGATGTTTGGACTTGAGCCAGGAGGGCTTTAAGTATGCTTGAGGGGTTGGAAGGAGGTATTCTATGGCGTGAGAGGTTATGTAAGTGAAGTGTATGGGTTAGGGGGAGGTGGAATCTAGCCTAAGTGTTTGAGGTGTGGGATGTATATAGGAATTCAAGGTTTTGGAGTAGTTTTTGCAGAGCTTCACTATCAATTTCAAGACTGGAATATGCAAAGGGGGAGGCCTGTATTTATGGGCAATCTGGGAGAAGCTTGGCGCATGTGCTACATGCGCCAGTACTGTTCCATTGCCAGAATGCCATGTGGCACCCATTTTATTGGACAAATTTTGACGGTTAATCAAAATTTGGCTGATCTGATCAAAATCTGGGCTCATCTAGCATACGCTCCGTCACCAAGAGTGTTCATTTAAACTTTGCCTTGATAATTGAGCCAACTGGGATGGTTTCGGAAGAATCGATTGCATCCACAGTGTTCTCCTAAGGTTTCTCCTAAACTTTCGTGCTTTCAAAAAGTTTGAATAGTGTTAAGAAGTGTGAGATATCGTCTCAGGAAGTGTGCATAAAATTACATCTCCGTGGAGCGTCTGTGATACGCTCCATGGGGGTTCAAAAGTGGCTATTTGTGTACCGCATGATCGAGGCTTTCGGAAAGCGATCTCTCCGATCGGACTCGTACCGATGGAAAGTACTCTAGAAATACTTTAAGGAATTCCCTAATTTATGCATTTCTCAAGTCGTTTGATGGTGCGTTATAATAAGGGAATTGGGGAAAAGTCAATCTTGGCGGCGCGTCTGTGAGACGCTCCAAGGGTGACTGAAACTAGCAGTTTTTGAGCCACGTGATGAGGGACTTTGGGGAGTGATCTATTCGATCTAGTTGTATCGATGGAAAGGCCCACGAACGAGCTTTTGGAGATTTTCCAGTTTATGCATTTCTCAAGTCATTTGACGATGTGTTACAACTAGGGGATTGGGAGAAAAGACAATTTTGCAGGAGCATTTGCTAGACGCTCTAGGGAACTTTTATCGAGTCGGGGGTGTTTAGCATTGTAAGGTCCTTTTTAGGTTAAATAGGGGTGTATGGCAAGACCCACCGTTCAAAATTCTCGGACTGGTGCTGTTTTCAAGGCGCGTTCGAGTTGTTAGGGGCAAAATGGCCATTTTGGCTAGGTTTGGTTGAAAATGGCCAGGAATGGATCGAAGTGTTATGTTAAGCATGTCGGGTCATTCAGGGATGGTCCCAGGAGAGTCTTTCACTGTTCGGTGGAATTTGTGCAGTCCTAGGGCGTTTAGGGGCAAAACAGTCATTTTGACCAGAGTTAGCCGGAATGGGACCGGGATTGGACAAAATGACGTGTGAAGTACGCCTAACTGCTTAGTAGCACTTTGGAAGGGTGGACTTATCATTTTGAGGGATTTTGAATTTTCTTAAAATGTGCTTAGAGGCCCAAGGGGCAGGTTTGGCCATTTTTCACCGAGTCGAGCTAGCAGGTGCCGGTGTTGACCTAGGTATTGGTTTTTGAGACCGCCGGGTCTTGGGAAAGCTTCCTGTACGGTGTTGGTCCCTAAGATTGCTCAGTCTCAAAGAGCTACCTGTAGGGTGGTGTTGGTTTATGAGATTGCCTGGTCTCAAAAAGCTACCTATGATTGTGGTGTTAGTCTCCGAGAACGCTTAGTCTCGGAGAACTTCCAAATGACGGACATTCTACATTAGCGGGCTAGCAGGCGCTAGAAGTGACTGTCTGGAATTTGATAAGGTGTTGGTCCCCTAGATCGCCCGACCTCGGGAAGCTGTTTGAATGGCGTTGGTTTCCAAGACCACCCGGTCTCGAAAAGTTGCCTAGAATGCCTAGGGGCATGATGGTGTTTATGGTTTCGATTGGGCCTGGTGGGTCCAGGAAGCGACTAGTTGACTGGATTGGAGTGTGAAAGACCCATCTTGGGCTTGCGTGTGTTATGATGTTTGAAGACTGGGTCTGGTCAGGCCGGAGATTGCCGAGTAGATAAAAATGGGGTGCTTACATTGCACTAAGGCTTAGGGTGTCAACCATCTATACAGGTGTCAACACTTCTGATTGCATTTCAATATTCAAGAATTGATTCCAAATCATCTTGAAACATTTTAAATGATTTTCCATGAATGCTAGGTTAATGAATAAGTTCTTAAATCTTCATAAGCCCTTCAATCTCTTTGAGAATACGATTACCTAAGTAATATTTTCTTGAGTTCACCATTTATCATTTCATCAAGCTTGTCCATTTATTGAGTTCCCAAACATAATCATCTTAGATTAACCATAAGCATGAGATAAATATAATGAATATTTTCTGCACACTATGTGAACTCATTAGTAAATAACCATATGGTTTTGTTATTATCAAAATCAATATGGAGATCATTCTTGAGTCAACAGAAAGCACCTTTTAGTGACCTTAACCTCTAAATAAACAAAACATGATATCTATAGTGTTTAACATGAATTGATTAGGATCAACCCTTATTTAGTTTGGATTTTATGTCTTTTGTCTTGGAGATTGCAAAATGTATAGCCTAAATGTAAATCCATAGTCCTCCCTTTTGTAGTACGTGCCCTATGGTATGAAGAGGAGAGATAGTTTGCCTGTGACAAGACTTGAAGGTGGACTAGTCGAGTTGCTTGTAAGATGGTACAGACACCCCTAAGCACATAACCAAAAAAAAAGAAATAAAAGAGATGGGATGTATGAGATAAAAGTTTAAGGATTTAAGAATATTGATCATTTAATTTTAAGCAATTACTAAGAATTTAGTCACATCTTAATTGTCTTATCCCTCAAATTAAACGAGTTAAAAAAAAAAATTAACAAATTTCATTCACACTTATCCTACCTTGTATTAAATTGTGGCTTAATGCCCATGCCATACAAGGGCCCGATCAATTTTCAAACGCCCCATTTTCTCTTACATAAGATTCAGATTTTTTTTCCTGTTATGTTTACCAGTCATAGTTAGTAAAATGCAGGATAACAAAAGAATGGTACGCAATACATATAGGATTAATACGATTTTCTTTAAAAGTATAATAGAAAATTTTGGCATAATAATATGAGAACACTAAAAATACGAATATATAATTGCATGGGCATTAAACGAACATTAGTTAAAAATCGAGATAAATAATACGGTAACATTTAAAGCTATTGCAGTCAATTATAATTTTCTATTTTATATTTTGACTATTAGTAAAAGTTATAACAAAATTATGTTTAATAATTTAACTATATCAACTATTATAAAAATATCACAAATATATAACATGATACTAGTAACGATACAAGTCATAAGTTATACAAAGTTTTTTACACTTCATAAAGTCGTATGAGTATAGTAGTTACAAATTGTATTTTTATAATTATATAATAAGTATAGAATCAATTATATTATAATATCATAATAAATTATATCATAAGTTTTGATTGAAGATGTTTTTTATTTTTTATTTTTTATAAAGTATAAAACTTGAAACATAGTACGTGTACTATACGGTCCTATTAAAAAAAAACTAGTATTTTTTGTAAGGTTTCAGATTTAGACATAAAAAAATTGTTTTTTATTTATAGGTACGAACGTGTATTATGCGTGAATAATATGAGTATTTACTAACTTGAGTCCGAGTCTATTTACGCACATCTCAACTAATACCCTCTCACATTTGGTTAAGGGCAAGATAAGATTCAGACCCTTCACATGACTATTAAGAAAGAACTGAAGTATTTTTTTATTATTTATTTGTTTGTTTTTGGAGTAGAGATGAGAATGAAGAGCTTGAATGGAAGTACCATAAAGAAAGTTATATTTGATTTGAATGTCAAAACGTGTAAAGACTACAGTTTTTGGCCCAAGAAATAAAAAATTCTTGTGTGGAAAGTGAGAAGGAGAAAGAGAAAGGAAAGAAGGAAGCACTGATGATGAACATGAAGATATGGAATTAGTAGAAAGCAATTCAAATGACAATGATAATGATGGCCATGCTGTGGTTTAGGAAGAGTCTTCTGAATCATCGCTCTCTTTATCACTATAATCCAGAAAACAAGTCTCTGCATCCAAAGAAGGCGAAAAGGAGGTAAATAGTCCCATCAATATCCGTGGTCGGCCCAACCAGGAGCTAAAATCAATTGGGTTGAATGAGATGAACCCAGTTGAGAATTTAAATGGCCAAAGCAGGTACATCCACACCAATAAAGGATCAAGAAAAGGAGAATATAAGTTCAGAGTAAGAATTGAGCCAACAGTCAATGAAATCGCAATTGATAAAAGTTGTTGGTTGATTCTGAAACAACACAACAGCCATTACTAGAAATAGTCCAACCTCTGTTGTGAATTCACCAGAGAGCAAATTCATGGAGAAGTTATGAAGACAGACCAATTTTAGGGGCATTAATAGTTGAAGAGCTCAAAAAGTTCTCTACCACTTCGTCTCCAAAACAATCACCAAGCCGTAGTCCAGAGGAGATACCTATTATTGGTATAGTTGGATTGTCCCTTCAGCAGTTAATTTGGGGTGTTGGATCAATTGTGGCATTCTACACCATTTGAGACAAGCTTGGAGAGAGCTTTTGGATAGAGGTACTGCTCAAGTGTTAGCAATGTCATGCGAATAAGAAGGTGGTTTCAGTTACAAATTTTGTGCAAATTTTAGACAGATTGTAGAAAACATTAATTTGATTAAGATTTCATTTGTTTTATCAATTCCAAATTTTTTTGGGCCTTTTCTCTATCAATTCTCAAGCCCTATGTGATATTATTGTCCCTTTAGTAGTCATTCAAGTGATGAAAATTTTAGAAACAATTTGGGGCTCTATCTGTTACAAGATTGCAGGCCTCTTTTCCATACAAAACCAATGATAATGGACCAAAAAAGGGGGAAAATCCAATGGTGTGTATTATCACTTTTGTTCTATCAGTTATATATATGACAAAACTTTCAACCTATAGAACTACCATTCTCTATACCAATTTCTGTCAATATAAACTAAAAGGAAATAAGTAAAACCCTCCTCCTGAAAACGAAAAGGAACAAAGCAAAGCTTCTCTAACTATCGAAACAACTATATAATCCTTTGCGCCAAAAATCTTGTTTAGAATCATCAAATCCAACATCCTAGTTATAATACGAACTGAATTGAAAATCTGAACAAGTACTAGTAGTCCGATGAGTGGGATTATCCCTCAGTAGTTGCATAATGTTGGGTTCAAAATCAAATGAACACCCACATAAAGAAGAAATTAAAGAACAAAAACTTCACTATTTATAGAGAAAAAATTTACAGAGGAGACGGAGGAGGCTCTGAGCTCTCTCTTTACTCAACTCACCACTCTTACAAAAAAAAAAAAAAAACTCTTAGATGTACTCTTAGATCTTCCTTTGCTCTCTTTTCTCTTACTTGATCTCCCTCACCTCAACTCTCTATTTATAGGAGAGGAAAGGATTCCTTTTGTCCCCCATGGTAGGCGGTGGTGGGTGGCCTTCCTTCCTTAACTTCAATGTTGGTAGTGGTGGCTAGTCTTCCTTCTTCTCCATCATTCTTCAACCATTGTAGGTGATGTGAATTTTGACCCATGGGTATGAACTCAGCAATTCTCCCCCTTCATACCCATCGGTGGAGAACACAATTTGACGCTCTTTAATTAACCTTCATTCCAGCTATGTCTCTACATAGCTCGAGCTTCTCACGAGTAACCATTTTTGTCAATATGTCTGCTGGATTCTCTTTTGTGTGAATCTTTTCAACTTTCAATAGTTATTGATCCATCACCTTACATATCTAATGATAGTGAATGTTGATATGCTTTATCTAGGAATTCTTGCTCAGATCCAGAGTACTCTGACTGTCATAATGTACCTTGTATTTATTCTGCTTGATTCTCAGTTCTTGGAAAAAATGCTTCACCCACAACAACTCTTTCCCAGCTTCCGGTGCGGCAATATACTTTGCCTCTTTTATAGATAAAGCCACCAGGAAACAGCTCCTCCAGTGAAGGTGTAAAGAAATCGTTATGTAGATTTCCTACCATTAAGATATCTGAATATGTATAGCTTTCCAAGACTAGTTTATCTCACCCAAAACACAAGCATAGCTTTGTCGTACCTTTTAGGTATTTGAGAATCCACTTGACAACTACCCAATGCTCTTTCCCTGGGTTGGAGAGAAATCTGCTCACAACGTCTACAACGTGAGTAACATCTGGCCTTGTGCACACCATTGGATACATCAGGCAACTATTGCTAAAGAGTAGGGTACTATTGCCATTTCTTCCATCTCAGTCTTTGAGGAGGGACACAAACTCTTGCTCAGTTTGAAGTAATTAACTAGTGGAGTATTGACTGGCTTGGCATTTCTTATGTTGAATTTTCTAACCACTCGTTCAACATACTTTTCTTGTGATAGCCATAATTTCTTAGCTTTCCTATCACGAACAATCTGCATGCCCAAAATCTACTGAGCAGGGCCTAGGTTCTTCATATTAAAGGATTGAGATAACTCCTTCTTTAGCTTGCTAATCTTGGCAGTATCTTGTCCAATGATTAGGATACTGCTGTGTCTATCACCTATTCAGAATCCTAGCTGGTAACGTGGAGGCACGTCTCTTCTTCCACGGAGAGTACTGTAACATCCCCCTTAAGGGTGATTAGGGTGTCACTATCTTCTTTATTTTGTCAGTGACTGCCTTAACCGTGCTCTCTTTTCAATTTTCGGCAGTCCTTCTTCATGTAACCTTCAATACCACAATGATAGCAGGTAAACTTGCCATATCTGTCACTAGACCAGGATCATGTGACATTCCTCTGCTTCTGCTTCTGCCTCTTCCTCTACCTATATCTTTACCTCGGCTTTGTCCTCCACATTAGAATTTTCCTCGGTTCTCTATCATGAGGACATGTGACTGATCTAGGCCAGTCTCTTTTCTTCTGGACTCTTCGCTGAAAAGTGCGTCTTTGACCATTTCCATGGATACTTTCCCATTTAGGGTAGAGTTGCTCAGCGTGACTACAAGTGTTTCCCAATTGTCTAGTAGGAAGCCAAGTAATAAAGCCGCCTATTCTTATCCCTTAGAACCTAATTTGATGCGGCAAGTTGGTTCACTAGGTTCAGGAATCCACTTGTGTGCTCGGCCATAGAAATACCAGTCTTTAGCTTGAGGTTTATAACTCGTCTCATCAGGAGGGTTTTATTTTGCCAATTCTTCAATTGGTACATGCTCTCTAATTTCTTCCAAAGAGCATATGCATCCGTTTCTTGTGCTACATGATGGAATACGCTATGATCAATTAACTACCGAATTTGGGCAATGATTAGGAGAGTTTGTAAGAAGAAGACACTGGAGTTTCTGCTGTTGCAAGAAACAAAATGGTCTTCATGTGATGAAAAAAAGAGAAGATCTCTATGGGGAGCTAGAAACTATGGCTAAGAAGCAATGAACTCAGAAGGGGCTTCAGGAGGGCTGCTCTGTATTTGGAATCAAGACTTGTTTAAAGTGGTAAAGACAATCTCTTATAGAAACTTTATTATGATCAAGGGTGTGTTTCATAATAATGTAGAATGCATGATTGTAAATGTATATGCTCTTAATGATGAAGAAGAAATGAGGGCCTTATGGAATACCTTGAAAGGATTGAAAGGACTTGCAATCTTCCATGGTGCTTTGGGGGGATTATAATGAGATTCTACAAATTGGTGATAGAACAAGGTGCACCAGACTTTCTATTAGGATGAAAAATTTCCAAAAGTTTTTGGATGAAGCTAAAGTTATGGATTTGCCACTAATAGGTAGAAGTTTTACCTAGTCCAACCTTCAAGACTATGAAATATGGAGTAGAATTGATAGGTTCCTTGTTTATTCAAGATGGCTGGGTTCATTTAAATACTCACAATGGGGTTTAACTAGAATGTTATTAGATCATTGTCCAATTTTGTTGTCAGATGATGAGGTTGACTGGAGTCCAAAGCCATGTAGAATCCTGGATATTTGGGTGAAAGAAGAGGTCATTTAAAGGTTTGAAAAACAAAGGATAGAAGGAATCTTCTTTTCAAGGATGGGTTGGTTTTGTTATCATGCAAAAATTGTAGGATCTCAAAGATAGAATTAAAAAATGGAACTAAGATGTATTTAGGGATATTTTTGAGAGAGCAGTTTGGAGGATAAGTTGGCCACTGCTGAAAACTAACTGAAGATGATGCTCTCAACTTGGAAGCCAAAAGAATAAAAAGAAGCCTAGTAGGAAAGTTGTGGAAAACATATAGAGATGCTGAAAGCATTATGAGGCAAAAAGCCTAAAAAATCTAGACTGCTTTGGCTTAAAAAAGTTAATGCCAATACAACTTTATTCCATGCTTTAGTTCATAGAAGATATAGGAAGAACTTCATTTGCCGTTTGCTCATAGATGGAAATATGTTAATGGATCCTAATTCTATCAAAGAAGAAGCATACAACCATTTCAAAAGTTTCTATTAAGAAGACATTACAAATAGACCTTTTTTAAAGGGGGAAGGTTTCAAGAAGCTTAATTTGAAGAGTAGGCTAAAGCTGGAAGAAGTCTTCAGTGTATCATAAGTCTACCAGGCTTTAAACAACTATAATGGTGGGAAAGCCCCAGGACCAGATGGTTTCAACCTAAAGTTCATAAAGAAATTTTCTAGAATATTCTAAAGAAAGAGGCGATGGCATTCCTTCTTGAGTTTTAGAAAAATGGTAAGATTACTAAAGGTCTCAACTCTTCCTTTATTACTCTAATCCCCAAAGTTCATTACCCTGAATCTCTCAATCAGTATAGACCTATCAATTTAATTGGTTCAATGTACAAATTGTTGGCCAATTGTCTTGCTAATAGATTGAAATGAGGTGATTAGTGAAGCTTAAAATGCTTTCATTAAAGGGAGAAACATCATGGATGGGATTCTAACAGCCAGTGAAGTTCTGTATGAATGGAAATCTAAGAAGTCTAGGGGGATTGCGCTTAATTTATGTTAGGATTTTTTAGTGTTGACATATTTTAAAAACAAAATCACCTAAGTGGATGATGTCAGAGTACAAGCTGCTAAAATTGTGGTACAAGCTACTGAAGCACGTAGAGCTGAAATTTTGGAAGGCCATATCTCTCAAACCAGAAGTGCTATCGAGATATATAATATATCGATCTCATATAACTTTTCAAGATCTACACATTTTTCTTTAGCGGGTGTTACAACAGAAGTCCTAGGCATTCGAACGGTCGGGCATTCAAACCCATGACTAGAGGGTTCGAATGGTCGGCAGAGTTTCGGAAAAAATAAATCTTTTACTCTATAGGAATCCTTTCCTATTTCAGTATACACTTCGTCCAAAGCTCTGCAAACACTCTAAACTTCTATATAAAGGCTCTGAAGGCTTCATGATTGATATGCACACAATCAGAGAGACCATCTTGCTATTTGGAGAGCGTTATTGTGCTTTCACATTTATTGAAGTGTTTCTTCTGGTCAAGAAACAAAAAACTTCACACATATCGTCTTTGGTGGATTCTAAAGGTTGACATCGATAGCACGAGAGAACGGTGAATCGTGGGTATCTAACGATCAAGCCTGAAACTTCTACCATAGTTGTGGATCAACCCGAAATTGTGGATCAACGGGTTGGGTAGTAAGGTTATTCTTGTAATTGTTCAAAGTTATAGTGTTGAGTACGTTAATTGCTGTGTGCGGCCCCATGATTTTTTTTTTTTTTGATTTATTACTTTAAAGTTGCATATATGATTGATGACCAAGATAATTGATCTTTTGGTATAGTTGGAGTAATTAGTTAATTAATCAATCCAGGCAAATCAACGCTCCCAGACTTTTTCAAATTGTATCAAAGCGGGTTCACTCAATTTTTTAAATCCTACGAGTGAGGTCTTTTACCTGGGAATGGATTTGTTAAAAAAAGAATATTTTGACCTTCAAAGCACTATGACAGTATGTGTGGAAAGTTTTCTTGCTTATTTAAAATTAAGCAAAAATTGGTTTATGATTTAGAAATTAATAAAAAGGAAAAAGAATCTCTCAAGAATGATAATGATGAACTAAGTAAAAAGTTTTCTCAATTAATTGAAGTTAATAAAAAATTAATCTTCAAACTAAAAAATCCTGGAAAAGAAAAAATTGATTTTAAAATTCAGTTTGATGAAAGCAAAACCCTGATTAATCAACTTTGGATTGCCTTAAATCAAAAAGATATTGTGGCTGAAAAGGGACTGCTTGAAGTACTTGAGAAAAACAAAGATCCTTGAGAAAGAACTAAACACTGCTAAATCTTAGTTATCTCGTGCTAAAGAATCTTTGAAGTCTTTTAGTATAGGCTCCAAAAGGATTGAACACATCTAGAGCATTCAAAAATCGGTTGGAGATAAAGATGGAATTGAATTTGATGGAACTACATCGAGCAAAAAATTGTAATTCGTGCCTTATGTTAATCCATCAACTTCAGAGACATACCAGGTTGAATCAGAACCTTCAAGAACTCAGAAATAGGTAAAAACAATCAAGTATATTAACAAATTCTCAAATTTCAAAGTTTTGCTACATTTGAACGGACACACAATGCGTTCGAACACCTTGCACAGCCAACCCTGTCGTTCCAACGACAGGTGTTTGAACGGTCAATATATGCATTCAAATGACTGGTAGTTTGAAGCATAGAGAACTATACGTTCAAATTTTGTTCCTGTATTGTCACGCCTGGATTTTTTGCACTCAGGGAATACACACACAAGCGAAAAATAAATGTAAGATAATATGAATAAATGCATGTTTTTTTTTAAAACAATTTTTGAAAATTTGGTTTTGAAAATTTAAAGTAAATAGGATTGAACAAGTTAATTGAAAACTCTACATGGGTGAAGGGTAAAGAGACATGACTACGAGCAAACCCTCTAAGTGTCCCCAGCAGAGTCGCCAGCTGTCGCGCCTAGATTTTTTGCACTCGAGGAATACACACACAAGTGGAAAAAATAATGTACTCTCTCGTTAGAACTCATCCTCATAGAAGAATGAGTGCGACTAAGTTTGAATTGAAAACTTAATTTGAATAAAGGGCTTTTGGAAAAAATTTGGAGTCGCCACCTAACTTGATTAAGATGAGTTAGGTCACCTAAAAACTAAGCATAATTCGAAGACTACACTTAGGATTTTCGAAAAACGATTTTGAAAATACTACCTCAAGAGAGGGTTTTTAAGAAAACAGGTTATTTGGTAACCTTTGAAAAATATTTAAGCCCTTTTTTGAAAATAACTCCATTTGGGTCTTTAAAAACAGTGATCCTAGGTTCGGAGGTTCGTTACATGCAGAGAAGACGCACTAAGCCATCACCCTACCCCGCCCTTGCGGTACCTACATGTCTATTCACCCTAGATTTATCTATAAGAGTCTTCAACTAACAAATGTCCAATCCTATCCACTTTAGAAAAGAATATTTAAAAAGACATGATGCATGATATGTAAGTGCAAGAAAAAGAAAGTTGGAAAATAGATTTAGGAAAGATTTGGACTTGGAAGATTAGGAAAGATTGGATTTAGGAAGGGTTCGAATTAGGAAAGGTTCGAATTAGGAAAGTTCTATTTTAGGAAAGTGTCATTTTACAAAAGATTTCGAATTAGGAAAGTTTAAGATAGGAAAGGTTTTGAAATTGAAAAGTTTTGAATTATGAAAGGTTTAAAGTTTAGAAAGGTTTAGAATTTTAGAAGGATTCAAAGTTTGAGTTTTAGAAATTCTTGAGATTAGACAAGGTTTGAGTTTGAGGAAGATTTGAAGATTTCAATTTGGAAAGGGATGGAACTAGGTAAGGGTTTGTCGCGCCCAGATTTTTCGCACTCGAGGAATACTCACCCAAGCGGGAAAAACGCTGTACTCTCTCGTTAGAACTCACTCTCCTAGAAGAATGAGTGCGACTAGGTTTAAATTGAAAATATGTTTGAATAAAGGGCTTTTGAAAAAGATTCGGAGTCGCCACCTAACTTGATTAAGGTGAGTTAGGTCACCTAAAACTAAGAATAATCCGAAGACTACGCTTAGGGTTTTTAGAAAACAGTTTTGAAAATATCTCCTCGAGAGAGGGTTTTTAAGAAAACAGGTTGTTTGGCAATCTTTAGAAAACATTTAGCCCTTTTTAGAAAAATAACTCCTTTTTGGTCTTTGAAATCAGTGATTCTAGGTTCAGAGGTTGGTTATGTGTAGGGAAGACGCACTAAGCTATCACCCTACCCCGCCCTTTCGGTACCTACATGTCAATCTACCCTAAATTCACCTATGAGAGTCTTTAATTAACTATAGTTCAATCCTATTCCACTTTAGAAAAACAATGTTTGAAAAAGAAACTAACATGATGCATGATATGCAAGTGCAATAAAAGAAAATTGAAAAATAGGTTTGAAAAGAGATTGATCTGATTTGAAAGAGATTTGAAGAAATAGAATTGAAATTGAAAAGTTTGAAAATTGAAAGTAGAAATTTGAAAATAGAAATTTTGAAATTGAAATTTGAGATTAGATTGGAATTTTGAGATTTGAAAAGATTTTGGAAACCGCACCCATGAGGGTGGAATTGAAAGTTTGAAAAGTATTGTGACCGCACCTATGAAGGTTGCCTACGTATCCCTTTGGGGGAATCAGGTCAGTCGTAGTTCGGACCGGAGTCCGATAGAAAAGAGATTTGATTTGAACTTAGAAGATTGGAAATTGGAAATTGGAATTGAAGGATTAGGAAATTGATTTGGAAAGATTAAGGTTTAGGAAACCTAGACTTAGGAAAAGCTTAACTCGACTTGGAAAGTTTAGGAGATTAGGAAAGGTTGGATTCGGGAAATGTTTGAATTAGGGAATGTTCGATTTAGGAAAGTTTTGAAATTGGAAAGTTTCGAAATTAGGAAAGTTTTGAAATTAGGAAAGTTTCATTTTTGGAAAGTTTTAGGTTTAGGAAAGTTTCATTTTTGGAAAGTTTTGAATTAGGAAAGGTTTAGGTTTAAGAAAGTTTCAACTTAGGAAAGTGTTGTTTTAGGAAAGGTTTTGAAATTAGAAAATTTTGAAAATTGGAAAGCTTTGAATTTGGAAAGTTTTGAAAACAAAGAAGTTTTGAAAACAAGAAAATTTCGTTTTAGGAAAGGCTTGAAAAAGGAAAGTTTTTAGTTTAGGAAATGTTTGAATTAAGAAAGTTTCAACTTAAGAAAGTCTTAAATTAAGAAAGTTTTGAGTTTGGAAAAGCCTTAGATTTGGAAAGATTTGAAGTTTTGGAAAGTTTAGAATTTAGAAAGTTTTTAGGTTTAGAAAGATTTAACTTAAGAAGGTTTCAAATTTAGAAAGTTTTGAATTTGGAAAGATTTGAAATTTAGAAAGTCTAAGATTTAGAAAGTTTTAGAGTTTTAGTTTTAGAAAATCTTGAAATTAGGAAATGTTTGAGTTTAGGAAGAGTTTGAAAACTTAGGTTTGAAAAGTTAAGATTTGAAGAGAGTAGAATAAGAAAAGGGTTGAATTAGGAAAGATTTTTATGTTCAAGTTTTTGGAAACTTAAGATTTAAGAAAGTGAAAGTTTAGGAAGGATTTGAATTAGGAAAGATTTGGATTTGGGAAGGGATTGGATTTGGTTTCTAAAAGAAAAGATTTGATTTTGTTTCAAAAAACGGAGGACGTAATCTAGTTTCCTAAACGGGGAGATTTGATTTGGTTTCCTAAAGAGAAGGTAGGATTTGGCTAGGATTTGGAAAGGGAAATTCTAGAAACCCTAGATTTGGAAAATTGTTGTTTTGACGTAGAAAAGAGGTTTTGAAAACATGTATAGTTTTGATATAGAAAACAAAAGATTTTGGAAACCTAGGTTTAGGGCAAAGTTTGAAAATCATGTTTTTGGAAAGAAAAATTAGGGTTTTCTAATTGTGGGTTCTAGGGCTTGACTTGGGCTCTAAGGAAAAGGGATTTTTAGAAAGTGCGTTTTTTAGAAACGAGTTTTTGTAAGGAAATCCTAGGGAGGAGTTTTTGGAAAGTAAATTTGGAAAGAGAGTTTTTGGAAAAAGATTTTAAAGAGAAGGAGTTTTGGAAAGTGTGTTTTTGGAAACGTAGATTTTGGAAGGAAGATCCTAGAGGGGAATTTCTAGAAAGAAGATTTTAGAAAGAGAGTTTTTGGAAAGATTTTTGGAGAGAGTTTTTAGAAAGTGGATTTTGAGGAAAAGATTTTGGAGAGGAGTGGAAAAAGAGAGTTTTGAAAAATAAATTTTGGAAGGGAGTTTTTGAAAACAATTTTGAAGAGGAGAGTTTTAGGAAAGTATATTGAAAAAGAGATTTTTAGAAAGAGGGATTTGGAAAAAGAATTTTTTAGAAGGTGTAAAAACATCTCACTTTCCTAAAGCAATTCTAACCATAGGAAGGCTAGAACCACTTTAGGAAAGCGGTTTTGAAAACAACAAGATTTTGAAAATATAGACCGTATCGGTCCCTTTTAATGTAACACTTTCCTAAAGCAACCCTAGCCATGGAAAAGCTAGAATCACCCTAGGATTGTGATTTTGAAAACATGTTTTTGAAAAGAAGATTTTGATGCAATTTTGAAAAACAAGTTTGAAAACGGTTTTGAAAACGAGTTTGAAAACGGTTTTTGGAAGATGCAAGACTATGATATGCACAATGCAATTTGGGGTCGTGAACATACAAGGTTAAGGCTTCACCACATAATCAAGGGGGGCGGACCCACGTGGTCTTTGGTTAGACTATAAGAAAGCCCCCGACACGGTGACTCTCCAATAGTCCAATCCTACACATGGACCGGGAATCTCTTTGTTTCAAGCATGCAAAGAAAGGAGGGGGGGGAAAGAGATGGGGGATTAAAATAGAGAAAACCCAAGTGGGTTGGAGAGAGAAGAGAGAGGGGGAATGCGGAAATTTAAATAGGGAGCCTACCTTGTTTCTTGTTTATTTTGCGCACCGTGCAGTCTTCGTCTTGGTTTTCTTCTTCAGTCTTCAAGGGTTGTCTTCAAGCTTTAGATGGCAGCTCTTCAAGTCTTCCAAGGATGGTTGAAGGTTAGGGTATGAGTGTATAGAGGAGTGTATGAGTGTATAGGAGGCTAGGGTTTGTTTAGGGTGGCTAGGGTTTGGAGAAACCTAAGGAGGCTAGGGTTTTGGAGGTGCTCGAGCTTTGTATATCGAAATATAGGATTCTTAGGTTAAGTTTTCAGACCCCCTTCACGTTGAATGAGGCTCTGTATTTATAGAGGGAAGACAAGCCTGGCGCCTGTTGCAGTGGCGCTAGGGCAAAATTTACACTGGCGCCACTACTAGTGGCGCCAGCCATTTAGGAAACAATTAAGGTCGGCGAGCAACGTATCTTTGACTAGATTTGGGCGCCTGTACTAGTGACTACCATGTAAATTTTAGCCTGGCTTCACTAGGAGTGACTCCGGAAAGTCCGGGAATGATTTGAAGGAGCCGGGAGTGACCCGGAAGGCCGGAAAGGAGCAGGAACACTTGAAATAGTGTCCTGGAGGTATTTGATTTGAAAAGTGAGGGTAAGATGTGTCGGAAAGGTCGACCGAGCCTTTAGGGACAAAAAGGTCAACCGGACCGAAAAACTGTCGGGACAGACTCAGACTGTCCCAGAAGAAGACTTGGGATCTGGAAACATTATTTAGAATGTTCCCAGAGGTTGCCAGTTTGATTCCCAGAGCCGGTGTGGTCAGAAAAGGGGACCGGCCCACTAGGGGCAAAACGGTAATTTTGCACCGGGTTTGCCGGAACTGACTCGGAATGGTCCGGAAAGGTAAAGGAAGGTTGAGAACACTATAAAAAGTGTTCTCGGGTCATTACCGGTTTGATACCCAGAGCCGGTGTGGTTGAAGAAGGAGACCGGCCCTCCAGGGGCAAAATGGTCATTTTGCACCGGGTTTGCCGGAACTGACTCGGAATGGTCCGGAAAGGTAAAGGAAGATTGAGAACACTATAAAAAGTATTCTCGGGTCATTACCGGTTTGATACCCAGAGCCGGTGTGGTTGGAGAAGGAGACCGGCCCTCTAGGGGCAAAACGGTCATTTTGCACAGGGTTTGCCGGAACTGACTCGGAATGGTCCGGAAAGGTAAAGGAAGATTGAGAATACTATAAAAAGTATTCTCGGGTCATTACCGGTTTGATACCCAGAGTCGGTGTGGTTCCCGAGGCGTTCAGATGCCTAGGGGCAAAATGGTCATCTTGACCGGAAAGTCTCGGAAAAGGTCCTAAGGGTAGTTTGGTCATTTTTCACCGAAGTGAGATAACAGACACTGGTGTTGACCTGGGTTTTGAGTGTTTCCGCCACTCTAACGGTGTGAGTATTTCCGCTACTCGGACGGGGTTGAAGATTTATGAGTATTTCCGCTACTCGGACGGGGTTGATGATTTGTGAGTATTTCCGCTACTCGGGCGGGATTGAGTATTTCCGCTACTCAGACAGGATTGATGATTTGGGAGTATTTCCGCTACTCTAACGGCTCTGTGAGTATTTCCGCTACTCTAACGGTTCTGTGAGTATTTCTGCTACTCTAACGGTTGATGATTTGTGAGTATTTTCGATACTCGGACGGGATTGAGTATTTCCGCTACTCAGACGGGATTGATGATTTGGGAGTATTTCCGCTACTCTAACGGTTGAGTATTTCCGCTACTCTAACGGCTCTGTGAGTATTTCCGCTACTCTAACGGTTTTGGTATTTCCGCTACTCTGACGGTTTTGTGAGTATTTCCGTCTGTTACTCTAACGGTTGAGTGAGTGTTTCCGCCACTCTGACGGTTTTTTGTCCGAGTAGTTTTGCTACTCGGACCGTCTCGAGGAATATAAACTGTCTCGAGAGAGGGATTGGAATCGGAATAAGAAAGGACAATGCCCCTAAGAGCATTTTGGTCATTTTGCCTCTATTTGGGCCTGACAGGCCCGCGAAGCGATGGAAAGGTGGAATTTAGACCTATGGAATTGGATTCGATAGGAATATGCCCAAAATGACTTGAAAACAAGTCTGGACGGAATGTAGACTGCCGAGCGGTCAAAAATGGGGTGCTTACAGCTGCCCCTCTTTTTCTGTCTTTGCTTGTCAAAGACAGAAAACGATAAGAGTAAGAGTCCCATGTTGGCCGCGAGGCAGTCGGAGGGACGGACACTGGAAATCTTTCGACAACGGGGGTCGAAAACGGATAACGGGCCAAAAAGGCCTTCGAAAACGAGTTTTGGCGGGAAAAAGGACAAAACTGCCCAGAAGTTATAACTGGCGCCACTAGCAGTGGCGCCTTCGGGGGTAATGAACTAGCGCCTCTGCTAGTGGCGCCAGGTTTAATGTTAAAACCAGAAAATTTCTGGTTCGAACACCATGGGATTTGAAGAGGTTTTTGCAAATTTGTGAGGCATTGCGAGGAATCCGTCTTGGACATTGAAGGAGCACTCCTTAGGGGCCATGGGTGATTGCCGGAGGTAGCCCACGTCGCCGGAAAAGTCGCCGGAAGTGAAGATTTCGCCGGAGAACTTCCAAAAGGTGAGCTTTCAAGTTTTGTTGATTTTGATGTGTAAAACTTCGTTTGAATCATGTGAATAGTGGAAATTGATGTTTTGATATGTTTTGGACACTTTGGTGATGTTGTTTTTGCAATTTGATGGTTGTTTGATTGAATTTGAGTGATTATATGTAAATGTGCGAAGGGGGTTTTCTGCAGGAATAGAAAATTTGTTCCTACAGGCATGGGTAATGGGTTTTCTGGCTATGTTTTTGTGCAATGTGCCTTAGAAAAATGTGTTTAATAACCGTATGAAGTTTCGTGATTTTTTGAAAACTCGGTGAATTTTTGATTTTTTAAAAAATAGAAAACTATTTAGAAAATTAGAAAAAATTAGAAAATTCAAGAAATTGATGAAATTTCTAAAGTTTGAAATTTGGAAAAATGTAGGAATATTTTGAAACCATTTGAGGTGATTTTGAAAAATTTTGGAAGCCTTTTGAAAACCATTGATTTATTTGAAAAATAAAACATGAGTTTTAAAAATTTTGAAAAATTGGAAATTGTGCATGGGTGCCATTGTTATGTGATTGTGGCGTTGGAAGGTGCATATTTCGTATTTTGTGTTGATGTCATGGGCGTTGTAGGGGCCACTTTTAAACGGGACTCTGCCGAAATTTTTAGAAATTATGAAAAGAGTTTGTTAAAATTTTAGAAACAAAATCTTCTTGATGGGAAAAGGCAGAGAACCCTTGAGACGTGATTTGGAGTTGGAAAATGAAGATGTGTGAAAATTTTATTTTTGATTTGTTATTCGAAATCCTTTATTTGTTTTGTGTTTTTTATTTTACTATTATTTAAACTGCATGAATGGTATATTTACATCACTTACCTTAGCTTACCTTTTCAGGATGGCAGACGCAGGTGATGACGGTTCCGAGAGGAGACGCCGTTCGGGGAAGGCAGCTCAGACCGATTCTGCTGGCGGTTCCAGTCGATCCAGAGGTAGTCGACGATCCACCGGACGATCCTCATCTAGCCAGAGCGGGCAGGGGAGTAGGCTACTTGTCGACCCTTTTCCTCCGGTTGAGCAGGCTTTTGCTGAGGAGGTTGACGCCGAGGAGGAGGTACCGGGCCTTGGGGACCAGGTGACCGGCTATGGGAGAGCCTCTTCCAGGCATAGGCAGACAGACGCCGACTTGGGGGATTTGCAGATACCAGATGTCCCACCTCTCGGGGATCTAGCTACCACCCTAGTGTATATTCCAGACAGCATTTGCCACCCCCGCGGGTACATACAGCTTTTTGAGGGGCTGTTCATCAGGTCTTTGTGACCATGCAGCAGGCTGCCCCATCATACCGCGCCTTCTTAGCAGAGATCGGATTTGGCGCCTTTATGGGATTACAGGCTAACCGCCTGAACCGGCACTTGGTACTGGCACTTGTCGAGAGGTGGTTCGGGGAGACCGGGACCTTCCATTTTGTCGGCTTCGAGTTGGGCCCCACTCCTTTAGATTGGGCGATTATTACAGGACTCTCTTTTGTCGGCCGGCGGATCACCCTGCACTTGGTCAGCAGGGACGAGGCCTGTTTGCTGTTGGACTTGCCCCAGCCTGAGCGTTCTGCATTCCCAGTCTCTTGGATTAGTCAGGGTGAGCGTACTTTTGCTACCGAGCCATCGCCTGCCCGGCGGGACATCATAAGACGGCGACTTGTGTTGTACATCATCGTTAGCTGCTTCTGCAACAACAACAAGTCACTCGTGCCGTGTCGTTTGGTGAGTATAGTAGCCGATCTGGGAGCTTTGTCTGAGCTGGACTGGGGGTCCTTTTCTTTTGGCTGCTTCCTTCGATCGATGCGGGTTCGGACTTCTTCTCGTTGGGGCAGCATGACTAGCTTTTGGCCCTTCCTTGTCTGGTGGAGCTACGAGTACCTGCCAGTGTGTCGCCCTGCAGTTGTTGAGGATGATCTCTATCCTCGTCTTTGAGGTGGGCTCGTGACCGGGTAGCCCAGCGATCGGAGATTACTGACTTCGTGACGCTCCGGGCTAACCTGGAGTTGATTGAGGCGAGGGATGTGACCTGGCGGCCTTTCATTGGATCAGTCCATTACGAGACAGTCCGGTACCTGGTCCCGTTGTCCTTGTCGAGAGCTGCTTTTCTCAGTGATGACACCTGGGAGTCCTATCTTGGAGAGTGGCATTGGAGGCAGTTTCACGAGGAGTTTCGATTAGCAGGGGCTCCACTAGAGTATATGTTTGGAGCTCTGGTGGCCGGAGTGCCCATCCCCTACCAGGAGCGCCAGCCAGGTGTCGAGTTCTTGCTTCCTCCGGATACGGATTACGCCGCGCACTTTGGAGCCCATTCGGTTGGTGCCTTCACCCGGTTTGAGGTAGTAGTCGGTGGGTACGCTGTTGGCCAGGAGGTGGTTGACTTGTGGCTCCGGGATGGAGGATATGTGCCCCAGGCCGAGTTTACTGCTGTGAGAGACCAGAGAGATCGATACCAGATGGAGCGGGACCAGTACCAGGCCGAGGTAGCTTCTCTAACGGCTCGGTTGTCTCAGATGGGTGGTGGGGGGGGGGTAAGTTATTCTCTCCTTGCTCTTTATTGCTCTGCTGTTGCTTAGTTCCTTTTGTATGCAGCTGATTTCGGCCCTGTCTTCCCTGCAGGATGGTGGTGCTTCGAGTAGTTATCCTCCTCCTCCGATGCCGGGTTTTGGGGATTTTGATCCAGATGATATTGATTTTGACCTGTGATTGATGCCCCTTGTGGAGACTCTGATCCTCTTTTGCCCCTTGTCCCTGAGATGTACTGATGTTAGATAGTTTTATTTTGCATAGTTTTGTATAAGGATGGATGTTTATGGTGCAAATATATATGATCAGAGGCATGTGATGTATGATGACGCTAGATATTTATTCCATGAGTTAATGTTGGTGATTTCTATTTCTACAGGGAGTTATGTCCTATATGTGCAAAGCTCATGCTGATTTTTTTTTTTTTAGACATATGTACAGGTTAGAAATATGTTAATAGAATGACATAGGGTGCTGTTAGACTTGTAGCCTTGGGAATGGTAACTCCTTCCTCTTCGGGGGTTTAGCCTCTCCTTTGGCTTAACCCTATCTTGATTGGATGATAGCACTTCGCACCTTTCTCAACCTCTTGACTGCCCCCCAACTTTCTATCTTAAGGTTAGTGTATAGGGTTATTGGGCTGAGACTCTCGACTCTCGGGGTCTTAGCAACAACTTACCTGACCTTTGGCAGAGCGATAAGTGGCCAGTCATTTCAATCTAAGAAGACTTTGCTTAGGACCATAATGTAGGCTAGGTTATGGGGTTTTAGAAACAACGGGATATGTAGGCTCAAATTCAATGTTGTTTTCAGCAAGGTTTAGATCCAAACTGTCCTTAACCGTTTTTCAGTAGGATTAGCATCTTCTTTTTTTCTCTTTTTTTTTTTTTATTATAGCTTTGGCAGCGTATCTAACTCATTTGGATCAAGCAATCTGCTTTCAATCAGAGGGGACTTTAATAGGGTTGTAATGTAGGCCATGGTTTCAGGGTTTTGCAAGAAAGGGTAAAGGCTCAAACCTATTGTTTCTACTGGGTTTCCTTGTAACCTAGGATCACCTTTAAATTTCCTTCTTGCCTTTGACCATATGCTTCTCAGGGTGACAATGACCTCGCTCTTTCACCCTTTCCATGTACCTTTTTGAGAGAGACATGACTTTCTTCTCATTTGATCTTCTTATATGTTTTCGAAGATAACTCATTCATAATTTTCTTCAGGCCTTTCTTTAGAATCAGGTTTTTTTTTTTTTTTTTTTTTTTTTTTTTGGCCTCTTGCCCCTTGGCAACTCCTTTCTTTTGCTTTTTTTTTCTTTCTATTTCTTTTCTTTTCTTTTACGAAATGGAACAATTCTTTGACCCTTTCCCCTTAAACCTTTTCCTTGGAAGTTCAATATACCCAGTGTGGGTGGTGATCCCTAGGTTGGGGTTTTGTTAAGAAAGGATAAGTGGCTCAACGGGTTTGGCAAGGGGTTGCTTTTGACTGTATGGGAAATGAAATGAGGGCCTCTCTTCACTTTGAATTAGACTGCTTGATCCATAGAGCTTTCAACACTAGCCTAGCGTGATAGAGGTGGACACTACTCCTAGAGTTCTCAACTATTGTTTGCCCCAGTGTGGGGAGGACAGTCTCGGATCAGGGTTAACAAAGAAAATTTTCGCTTTCCACGAGGTACTAGGGGTTAAGCAAAGGGGAAGATGAGCACATTTAGTTATTTATTCAGTTATTTATTCTTTATATGTGGGGGAATGAAAGATGGCTCCTCTTCATTTTGATAAACTGGCCACACATCGCTTAGCCTCAGAGTCCTACAAGTGCTGCCTTTGGGTAGTATTCTCACTCATCCTCATTCTCTCTCTGTGTGGAAGGCTGATCATTTGGCGAGTGGTTAACTCGTGCTATCATCCCGTCAAGTTGGATCATCCCATAAGACAAACCATGCCCCTTGCATAGAAAGTAGTCACTATTCCCAGGAGACAAGACAACGACAATGGAATAAAAGATTGTTATTTGATTACTATTATTATTTTTATGAAAAGCATAAGATTCTTTAGCAATAAGAAAATGTAAGCATTAATTTAAAAAACAAGGAGTAAAAGGGATAGAAAGAAAGTGGGGAAAACGCCCCTCTCTTGTACGCTTGTGTAAAGAACCCATTTTTAGTACGGCCTTGGGACAATTCCCACGTCTTTGATGCTCCATTCGCGACCCGGATCTTCTGCCAAGGCGAGACAAGCAAAGGTTTCTCCTAGAGCTCCATAGATGTTGACATTGTTGATGCGGTTGTCAGCCTCCTTCTTGTTCTGCGTAGCGGGTTCTTCTGTAAACAGGGTGTCCAGCTCACCCCCTTCCAATTCGAATGGCTCTGCTTGTGCTCTTGGCTTCTCTATCCTCTAGCTTATTTCTTCATAGTTGTACTCATTTGTGGGCCAATGACTCTTCAACAAATGACGTTCGGCCGCGGCATATTTCGGATGCAGAAACTCAGCACCCCATCCATCAACAACCATGTTTTCAGTAGTCCCATCTCCCAGGAACATTGGCTCCTCAATGGGCCAGTCGGAAGCATCAGGCACCTCATCAGGGTTATGGAGATATATTGGGCATAATGGGAGATCCTCTTCCCAGTCATCTTCTTCCTCAGTCTCCCAATCGTCCTCATAGTCCTCGGCCTCAGGCTCGTCAAACACTCCCTCGCCCTCCATTTCTACTAGTATCATATTGACGGTGTGATCTGGCAGAGGGTTAGCAGTCACATTGGGAGTGGGAGCAGGTTTTACCGGCTGCAGATCGATGGTCTTATTGTCGATCAGGTCTTGGATCTTGTGCTTGAGAGCAAAACAGCTTTCGGTGTCATGCCCCTGGCCACCTGAATGATACTCACATGTAAGAGCGGCATTAAAGGTCGGGGGCAGAGGGCTTGGCAATGGGCGAGCAGGGATGGGCTTCAAGATATTATTCTTTAGAAGGCTATGGTAGGCCTCGGTTTGGGTGCAGGCTAAGGCGTTGAAGGTGCGGATACGTCGAGTAGGTCTATTGAAGTTGGGTCGTGCCCCAGCGGGACCATAGTTTGGGGTTGGAGCAGGCATGGTCAAGGTGGGTAAGGGCAGTACTGGGGGTGATTGAAGTGGAGGTCGGTATTGAGGTGGTTGGCTAGGCAGAATAGCAGACACTTCGCTTTCTTTCCTGATTGTGCCCCTTGTAGTAGCCACCTTCTTGGCTATGTTGGCAGTATTTTCTCCGGTCTTGGCATAGGGATCTGTGATTCTTCCTGTCTTGAGGCCGTTTTCTATCATTTCCCCTTGCATGATGAGTTCGGAGAAGCTTTTTCCCACGCTTGTGCAGAGTTTCTCATAGAATATGCCTTGAAAAGTATGTATAAATAGTTGTACATACTCCTTCTCCTCCAACGGGGGATTGACTTGTGCAGCGGCCTCCCTCCATCTCAGGGCGTATGCTTTAAAACTCTCCTTTTCACCCTTGCTCATCGTCATCAAGGACCAGCGATCGGAAGTAAGATCGATGTTGTGACGGTATTGGGCTTTGAATGCATTGACTAACTCCATCCAGGTTATGATCTTCCTTAAGTCCAGACGAGCGAACCATTGTAGAGCCGACCCGGTGAGGCTGTGTTGGAATAACTGCATAAGGAGCTTCGGGTCGTGGCCATGTCCACTTAGTGCTCCAGCATATAGACGAAGATGAGCAACAGGGTTACCGGTACCGTCGTACTTCTGGAAGCTAGGCATTTTAAACTTGGCAGGCCTCGGGTGGTCAGGGAAGAAACATAGCTCATCATAGGAGGTGAATCCGTAAGCATCATGGCCGTGGAGACTTCGCAACGAATCCTCCAACCCTTGGATTTTCAGACTGAGAGGGTCTAGAGGGGCCTTCTTCGTAACAGGTGAAAGCACTATGGTCTCCTCTTCTTCAGTATTGACCCTTTTGGTATTTCTTTGGTTTTCCCAGCATTGTCAGACTGAAGCAGGATCCTCGGATTAGCGGGTTCAAGGTCTTTAGATGAAGTCGTTGATGATGACGGGACCGCGGTAGCATCCTTCATGGCCAGAGTTTGAATGAGTTTGAGCATCTCATCCATCTTAGCCCTCATTTCATTAACTTCCTCTCGAGAGACTTGAGAGGATTCTTTAGGCTTAGCAGCCATCAGTGATGCTTTGTGCCGAGTGATAATAGGATCCCTAGGTGGATGTTGCACTTTCTTGGGAGCAATGTTGACTCAGTGCAAGGTGACTTCTGCAAATAGAAAGAAAAAAGGAAAAGAAAAAAACACAAGTCACAAGTTAGTTTTTGGCTTTTAGAGAACTTTATGCAATGCATGTCCTAGGGTTGCCCCTGCTTGAGAGGGAGACTAAACATGATGCATTGGCTCACTTTTGGAGATAGGGGGTTTACCCCTGTATGCAGACACCTTACCATCATGGAGGAACCTTCAGCCATTCATGCATTCATTCATAAAAATAAAGGCGTACATTAAATTCTGGGTTTGAGATACAAAAGAATTGAAATACATTTTAATAGGGGGGAGGGGGAACATTTTCCTTTGGACTTCCACCTATCTACTTTTACAAAGGGGAAACCCTAAACTACTCTTGAGTCTTCGGATTCGCCTTCCTTGGATTTGATGTCGAGGAGGTCGCTGAAAGACCTTGTTGATTGATTGCCCCTTGCCTTCTTGGCAACCCTATCTCTGTGAGCATCGAGGGATTGGGGCCCCTCTTATGGAATGAATTGATATGCATGCCATGAGTCCTTTGGGTTACGTGGGAACCCTTAGGGTTTGGGTAGGTTTAATGCAAGGGAGAGTAACGTTGGTGTCACTCTCAATGGGTTGATCATATGCATGAGAATGTAGTGACTTGAGTTACTTGGAACTCTTGTCTAGACATGGGGTATTGAATGCATGAACATGAATATGCAAAAAGTATAAGGAGAGAAAGTACAAGCTAAAGTAAACATGCATGCATGAACAATTAGACATGCATTATAACAGTATAAACACAAGCATTATAACAACAGGTATAAATGAAAGTAAGAGCAGTCGCCCTTTCCTCCGTGATTTTGAAAACGGTGCTCGTGTACTAAATCCGGCAGAGGTTCAGGTATGCATGGTGTCTATATGAGTATGAGGTTGAGGGTTAACTAATGCGTCCTAAAAAGGCTCGGTCCCCGGATCTTCAAACCTAGGCCCACTCCCCGAGGTGGTGCCATGATCGGTTGGTGATCCAAGCGGGGGAACCATCAAGAGGCCGTAGGCGAAGAAACTGACACAGCATCTTGCCCACAACCAATATACCGTTCCCCCTTTCTAACTAGAAAGGACATATCAGGGTATGCAAATATGCAGAATGCAAGTGCACATGCAGTGTGTGTGTGATTTTTAAAAGTGGAGGAAAGGGCCCAACAACTTCCATTCATCCTGTACATCACATTCATGTAAAGCAGTTAATAATGTTTAAACATAAGGTGCACCTACAAAACAAAGATGCAAGTGTCAGTATGTGAATGACAAACATGATACAAGATAATATGAATAAATGCATGCTTTTTTTTTTTTTTTCTTTTTTTTTTGAAAACAACTTTGAAAATTTGATTTTGAAAATTTAAAGTGAATAGGATTGAACCAAGTTAATTGAAGACTCTACATGGGTAAAGGATAAAAAGACATGACTATGGCCTAACCCTCTAAGTGTCCCCAGTGGAGTCGCCAGCTGTCGCGCCCAGATTTTTCGCACTCGAGGAATACTCACCCAAGCAGGAAAAACGCTGTACTCTCTCGTTAGAACTCACCCTCCTAGAAGAATGAGTGCGACTAGGTTTGAATTGAAAATATGTTTGAATAAAGGGCTTTTGAAAAAGATTCGGAGTCGCCACCTAACTTGATTAAGGTGAGTTAGGTCACCTAAAACTAAGAATAATCCGAAGACTACGCTTAGGGTTTTTAGAAAACAGTTTTGAAAATATCTCCTTGAGAGAGGGTTTTTAAGAAAACAGGTTGTTTGGCAACCTTTAGAAAACATTTAGCCCTTTTTAGAAAAATAACTCCTTTTTGGTCTTTGAAATCAGCGATTCTAGGTTCGGAGGTTGGTTACGTGTAGGGAAGACGCACTAAGCTATCACCCTACCCCGCCCTTTCGGTACCTACATGTCAATCAACCCTAAATTCACCTATGAGAGTCTTTAATTAACTATAGTTCAATCCTATTCCACTTTAGAAAAACAATGTTTGAAAAAGAAACTAACATGATGCATGATATGCAAGTGCAATAAAAGAAAATTGAAAAATAGGTTTGAAGAGAGATTGATCTGATTTGAAAGAGATTTGAAGAAATAGAATTAAAATTGAAAAGTTTGAAAATTGAAAGTAGAAATTTGAAAATAGAAATTTTGAAATTGAAATTTGAGATTAGATTGGAATTTTGAGATTTGAAAAGATTTTGGAAACCGCACCCATGAGGGTGGAATTGAAAGTTTGAAAAGTATTGTGACCGCACCTATGAAGGTTGCCTACGTATCCCTTTGGGGGAATCAGGTCAGTCGTAGTTCGGACCGGAGTCCGATAGAAAAGAGATTTGATTTGAACTTAGAAGATTGGAAATTGGAAATTGGAATTGAAGGATTAGGAAATTGATTTGGAAAGATTGAGGTTTAGGAAACCTAGACTTAGGAAAAGCTTAACTGGACTTGGAAGGTTTAGGAGATTAGGAAAGGTTGGATTTGGGAAATGTTTGAATTAGGGAATGTTCGATTTAGGAAAGTTTTGAAATTGGAAAGTTTCGAAATTAGGAAAGTTTTGAAATTAGGAAAGTTTCATTTTTGGAAAGTTTCATTTTTGGAAAGTTTTGAATTAGGAAAGGTTTAGGTTTAAGAAAGTTTCAACTTAGGAAAGTGTTGTTTTAGGAAAGGTTTTGAAATTAGAAAATTTTGAAAATTGGAAAGCTTTGAATTTGGAAAGTTTGGAAAACAAAGAAGTTTTGAAAAACAAGAAAATTTCGTTTTAGGAAAGGCTTGAAAAAGGAAAGTTTTTAGTTTAGGAAATGTTTGAATTAAGAAAGTTTCAACTTAAGAAAGTCTTAAATTAAGAAAGTTTTGAGTTTGGAAAAGCCTTAGATTTGGAAAGATTTGAAGTTTTGGAAAGTTTAGAATTTAGAAAGTTTTTAGGTTTAGAAAGATTTAACTTAAGAAGGTTTCAAATTTAGAAAGTTTTGAATTTGGAAAGATTTGAAATTTAGAAAGTCTAAGATTTAGAAAGTTTTAGAGTTTTAGTTTTAGAAAATCTTGAAATTAGGAAATGTTTGAGTTTAGGAAGAGTTTAAAAACTTAGGTTTGAAAAGTTAAGATTTGAAGATAGTAGAATTAGAAAAGGGTTGAATTAGGAAAGATTTTTATGTTCAAGTTTTTGGAAACTTAAGATTTAAGAAAGTGAAAGTTTAGGAAGGATTTGAATTAGGAAAGATTTGGATTTGGGAAGGGATTGGATTTGGTTTCTAAAAGAAAAGATTTGATTTTGTTTCCTAAAACGGAGGACGTAATCTAGTTTCCTAAACGGGGAGATTTGATTTGGTTTCCTAAAGGGAAGGTAGGATTTGGCTAGGATTTGGAAAGGGAAATTCTAGAAACCCTAGATTTGGAAAATTGTTGTTTTGACGTAGAAAAGAGGTTTTGAAAACATGTATAGTTTTGATATAGAAAACAAAAGATTTTGGAAACCTAGGTTTAGGGCAAAGTTTGAAAATCATGTTTTTGGAAAGAAAAATTAGGGTTTCCTAATTGTGGGTTCTAGGGCTTGACTTGGGCTCTAAGGAAAAGGGATTTTTAGAAAGTGCGTTTTTTAGAAACGAGTTTTTGTAAGGAAATCCTAGGGAGGAGTTTTTGGAAAGTAAATTTGGAAAGAGAGTTTTTGGAAAAAGATTTTAAAGAGAAGGAGTTTTGGAAAGTGTGTTTTTGGAAACGTAGATTTTGGAAGGAAGATCCTAGAGGGGAATTTCTAGAAAGAAGATTTTAGAAAGAGAGTTTTTGGAAAGATTTTTGGAGAGAGTTTTTAGAAAGTGGATTTTGAGGAAAAGATTTTGGAGAGGAGTGGAAAAAGAGAGTTTTGAAAAATAAATTTTGGAAGGGAGTTTTTGAAAACAATTTTGAAGAGGAGAGTTTTAGGAAAGTATATTGAAAAAGAGATTTTTAGAAAGAGGGATTTGGAAAAAGAATTTTTAGAAGGTGTAAAAACATCTCACTTTCCTAAAGCAATTCTAACCATAGGAAGGCTAGAACCACTTTAGGAAAGCGGTTTTGAAAACAACAAGATTTTGAAAATATAGACCGTATCGGTCCCTTTTAATGTAACACTTTCCTAAAGCAACCCTAGCCATGGAAAAGCTAGAATCACCCTAGGATTGTGATTTTGAAAACATGTTTTTGAAAAGAAGATTTTGATGCAATTTTGAAAAACAAGTTTGAAAACGGTTTTGAAAACGAGTTTGAAAACGGTTTTTGGAAGATGCAAGACTATGATATGCACAATGCAATTTGGGGTCGTGAACATACAAGGTTAAGGCTTCACCACATAATCAAGGGGGGCGGACCCACGTGGTCTTTGGTTAGACTATAAGAAAGCCCCCGACACGGTGACTCTCCAATAGTCCAATCCTACACATGGACCGGGAATCTCTTTGTTTCAAGCATGCAAAGAAAGGGGGGGGGGGGAAAGAGATGGGGGATTAAAATAGAGAAAACCCAAGTGGGTTGGAGAGAGAAGAGAGAGGGGGAATGCGGAAATTTAAATAGGGAGCCTACCTTGTTTCTTGTTTATTTTGCGCGCCGTGCAGTCTTCGGTCTTCGGTCTTCGTGTTGGTCTTCTTCTTCAGTCTTCAAGGGTTGTCTTCAAGCTTTAGATGGCAGCTCTTCAAGTCTTCCAAGGATGGTTGAAGGTTAGGGTATGAGTGTATAGAGGAGTGTATGAGTGTATAGGAGGCTAGGGTTTGTTTAGGGTGGCTAGGGTTTGGAGAAACCTCTAGGGTTTTTCGAGCTCTGTATTCGAAATATAGGATTCTTAGGTTGTCAGACCCCCTTCACGTTGAAAGCTCTGTATTTTAGAGGGAAGACAAGCCTGGCACCTGTTGCAGTGGCGACAGGGCAAAATTTACACTGGTGCCACTACTAGTGGCGCCAGCCATTTAGGAAACAATTAAGGTCAGCGAGCAACGTATCTTTGACTAGATTTGGGCGCCTGTACTAGTGACTACCATGTAAATTTTAGCCTGGCTTCACTAGGAGTGACTCCGGAAAGTCCGGGAATGATTTGAAGGAGCCGGGAGTGACCCAGAAGGCCGGAAAGGAGCAGGAACACTTGAAATAGTGTCCTGGAGGTATTTGACTTGAAAAGTGAGGGTAAGATGTGTTGGAAAGGTCGATTGGGCCTTTAGGGACAAAACGATCAACCAGACCGAAAAATTGTCGGGACAGACTCAGACTGTCCCAGAAGAAGACTTGGGATCTGGAAACATTATTTAGAATGTTCCCAGAGGTTTCCGGTTTGATTCCCAGAGCCGGTGTGGTCGGAAAAGGGGACCGGCCCACTAGGGGCAAAACGGTCATTTTGCACCGGGTTTGCCGGAACTGACTCGGAATGGTCCGGAAAGGTAAAGGAAGGTTGAGAACACTATAAAAAGTGTTCTCGGGTCATTACCGGTTTGATACCCAGAGCCGGTGTGGTTGAAGAAGGAGACCGGCCCTCTAGGGGCAAAATGGTCATTTTGCACCGGGTTTGCCGGAACTGACTCGGAATGGTCTGGAAAGGTAAAGGAAGATTGAGAATACTATAAAAAGTATTCTCGGGTCATTACCGGTTTTGATACCCAGAGCCGGTGTGGTTGAACAAGGAGACCAGCCGTCCAGGGGCAAAACGGTCATTTTGCACCGGGTTTGCCGGAACTGACTCGGAATGGTCCGGAAAGGTAAAGGAAGATTGAGAATACTATAAAAAGTATTCTCGAGTCATTACCGGTTTGATACCCAGAGCCGGTGTGGTTCCCGGGGTGTTCAGATGCCTAGGGGCAAAATGGTCATCTTGACCGGAAAGTCTCGGAAAAGGTCCTAAGGGTAGTTTGGTCATTTTTCACCGAAGTGAGATAACAGACATTGGTGTTGACCTGGGTTTTGAGTGTTTTCGCCACTCTAACGGTGTGAGTATTTCCGCTACTCGGATGGGGTTGAAGATTTATGAGTATTTCCGCTACTCGGACGGGGTTGATGATTTGTGAGTATTTCCGCTACTCGGGCGGGATTGAGTATTTCCACTACTCAGACGGGATTGATGATTTGGGAGTATTTCCGCTACTCTAACGGTTGAGTATTTTCGCTACTCTAACGGCTCTGTGAGTATTTCCGCTACTCTAACGGCTTTGTGAGTATTTCCGCTACTCTAACGGTTCTGTGAGTATTTCCGCTACTCTAACGGTTGAGTATTTCCGCTACTCTAACGGCTCTGTGAGTATTTCCGCTACTCTAACGGTTCTGTGAGTATTTTCGCTACTCTAACGGTTGAGTGAGTGTTTCCGCCACTCTGACGGTTTTGTGAGTGTTTCCGTCACTCTGACGGTTTTCTGAGTAGTTTTGCTACTCGGACCGTCTCGAGGAATAAACTGTCTCGAGAGAGGGATTGGAATCGGAATAAGAAAGGACAATGCCCCTAAGGGCATTTTGGTCATTTTGTCTCTATTTGGGCCTGACAGGCCCGCGAAGCGATGGAAAGGTGGAATTTAGACCTATGGAATTGGATTCGATAGGAATATGCCCAAAATGACTTGAAAACAAGTCTGGACGGAGTGTAGACTGCCGAGCGGTCAAAAATGGGGTGCTTACAGGGTTGAATTAGGAAGGATTTGGAAGCTTAAAGTTTAAGGAAAGATTTAAATGTTTAAGTTTTGGAAACTTAAGGTTTAGGAAAGTATGATTATGAAGGATTTGAATTAGGAAAGATTTGGAGTTGGAAGGATTGAGATTCCTATTTCCTAAAATAAGAGATTGGATTTTGTTTCTAAAAAAAGTGTTTTGATTTTGTTTCCAAAAACGGAGGATAGGATTTAGTTTCCTAAATGGGAGATTGGATTTGGTTTCCAAAAGGAAAGATTGGATTTGGCATGGATTTAGAAAGGGAAGTTTTAAAAACCCTAGATTTGGAATACTATAGTTTTGATGTAGAAAATAGGTTTTGGAAACTTATGATTTTGATATAAAAAGGGAGATTTTGGAAACCTAGATTTTAAGGCAAGATTGAAAATCATGTTTTTGGGAAGGAAAATTAGGGTATCCTAATCGTGGGTTCTAGGGCTTGACTTGGACTCTAAGAAAAGAGATTTTTGGAAAGAGACTTTTAGAAAGGGAGATTTTTGGAAGGCAATCCTAGAGAGGAGTTTTTAGAAAGTGAGTTTTGAAGAGAGAGTTTTTGGAAAGATTTTTTTGGAAAGAAACACTTTGAGAGAATTTTTGAAAAGAGATTTTGAGAAGAGATTTTGGAAAGAGTTGTTTAGGAAGGAAACTTAAGGAGCGTTTTTAGAAAGTGAACTTTGAGGAGAGTGTTTTGGGAAGGAGTTTGAAAAAGAGTTTGTGAAAAATAGATTTTTAGAGGGAGTTTTTGAAAACAATTTTGAAAAGGAATCTTGAAAAGGAGATTGAAGAGAAATTTTAAAAAGTGTATTGGAAAAGAGATTTTTTAGAAAGAGAGTTTTTAGAAAGTATATAAAAATATCTCACTTTCCTAAAGCGATTCTAACCATAAGAAGGTTAAAACCTTGGCGTGCGGTTGCGGGCACCTAAATATAAAACCGATACCTAAAAAACAAATATGTAGTAGTGCAAGTAAGGATCGTTCTCACGAAGTGTATTTAGCCTAGTTTTATGCTATGTGAACAAGGATTGTGAAGTTTTGGATTTAATGAAAAGTATTTTAATAATCACAGCTATGAAACAATTCAGATTAAAGTATTGAAATCAATCAAAAGAACAAACCTTGGTCTAGGTCAACATCCACCATCAGAATTTATAACTGATCATCGATGCAAATATATCAATTCACACATTGAATATTCACCGTTGAAATTATTTTCTTATCTCTCCTTAGTCGTAGTTAATCAGAAACAAGTGATCTGATTAACCCTAACTATTAAACAACCTAGGAAAAGCACACAAGGTTTAATCTAGCAGCAGCCTTAAGAATTAGAGAGATCAATGAAACTAAACAACACAAGCACAAGCGGTTGCATTTTATTTAGTCGAATACCCTTCCTAAGATATAATAATTCCCAACGCAGTAAATCATTAAATCTCAGTTGCTTCACAAATCAGAGAAATCAAACAATTATGGATTTGATATCTAACTTAGCAGTAGACTGCAATGATTAATAAACTAGTATGCCTCCTACTGATTAAATAACACAATCATGAAAATAGGCATAGAACAACATTCGATACTCAAATCATAAATCGAATAATGAAAACAAATTTGATCTCACAGTTTATTATTAATTCTGAGGTTTCTGTCTCCTTTGACCAAGATTCAAAGTTTAGCCACGTAAGGCCATGAAAACAACTCAAATAATGACCTAGAGTAATACGAAAAACGTTAACAACCCTAGAAACAAAACAGTCCCAGCTTTATAAGCTTCTGAAAATCTACAGCTACGCATGACTGTTCAAATGCCCTTGCCACTGTTCGAACAGATCGGACTACCATCTGAACGGTACGTCGAACGCACTTCGAACGGTAAAACATGTTCTCTGAATCTTTCGAACGCTGTTCGAACCTGGTCTTAACGTGTATCCGTTTGACGTAGCGTTCGAACGCATCTTCTACCATTCGAATGCATCTTTGGACCGTTCGAACGACTCTTCGAATGCTGCGTGTATTTTTGCTCGAATTCGTCCCTTTTCAGCTAGGATCCTCTTTCTGGGCAGTCCATAGCACCCTAAGTCAAAATATAAGAATAATGAGTGCCTTTAAGTATCAAATAAGTATAAAAGATTAAACCTTAAGGGATAAAAATATGATATTTGCATTCTCATCAAATTCCCCCACACTTAACCTTTGCTTGTCCTCCGGCAAAACTCACACTCACTTTCTTGAGATATCAAAGTCTCAACAAAGAACAATCAAACTCTTCAAAACTCATAACATATCATGAACAACATTCTTGAACAACTCACAATCACTTAGCAAGCATTTCCACTTAAAGTTGGAGTAAACTGAATATGTAAACCCTTACAGATATAAACACTCTACTCTCATGTATTTAAAGGTATGTGTATCTCTTAAATTCATTCCAATGAAAATGATCTACCATAGGCTCGCATATCTTCTCATTCTCTATCATTAGGATCATATACAGAACACGAATCATAAGGACTTTTCAAGGGTTATAACGGGGTTTAGGATCAAGGTGGAAAATATTTGGGAATGTAGCTCAAAAACCATCGAAACTAGTGGAGCAAAAATGAATCAACCCAATTTCGAATATATAAAACATATAAAACCAATCACTCCATTCAACAGCTTCTATCTTTGTATAAATCCCATATAAACAGACCCATCTCTTAGAATTTTAGGAGGAATTATGAACATGGATAATTTGTAACATTAAAAGTAATTTCCTCCATCACTTCCCTTCTCTGTTTTTTTTTTTCTCTTCTTTTTCTTTTTTTCTTCTTTTCAAAATTACATCAACAATGGAACTCATGAATTAAGAATGAAAACACATTCCGTTTCACCAACCATAGCCTTACCACAATTCCGGACACCCCCACACTTATTTCTCGCGCACCCTTATATATCATAGGGATGAACAACGCTCCACTAGCTCTACGGCTTGGGAAAAGGCATTAAAGCTTGCAATGTGGGTTCACAATAATGACATATCAAGCTCAAAGGGGTTTATGTCGCGCCTAGATTTTTCGTACTCGAGGAATACTCACACAAGTTGGAAAAACACTGTACTCTCTCATTAGAACTCACCCTCCTAGAAGAATGAGTGTGACTAGGTTTGAATTGAAAATTGATTTGAATAAAGGGCTTTTAGAAAAGATTTGGAGTCCCCACCTAACTTGATTAAGGTGAGTTAGGTCACCTAAAAACGAAGAATAATCCGAAGACTACACTTAGGGTTTTTAGAAAACGATTTTGAAAATATCTCCTCAAGAGAGGGTTTTTAAGAAAACAGGTTGTTTGGTAACCTTTGGAAAATATTTAGCCCTTTTTTTGGAAAAAAAACTCCATTTTTGATCTATGAAAACAGTGATTTTAGGTTCGGAGGTTGGTTACGTGTAGGGAAGACGCACTAAGCCATCACCCTACCTCGCCCTTTCGGTATCTATATGTCAATCTACCCTAGATTCACCTATGAGAGTCTTTAACTAACTAATGTTCAATCCTATCCACTTTATAAAACAATGTTTAAAAAGACATGATGCATGATATGCAAGTGCAAGAAAAGAGAATTAAAAAATAGATTTGGAAAGAAATTGATTTGATTTGAAAAGGAAGAGATAGAAGTTTGAATTTGGAGAAGAAGGTTTTGGAAATTGAAAATAGAGGTTTGGAAATAGAAATTTGGAATTGGAAGCTTGAAAATAGATTGGAGATTTGGAAAGATTTTGTGGAAATAGAAACTTGAAAAATGTTGTGGAATTTGAAATTTGAAAAATGTGGTGACCGCACCCATGAGGGTTGCCTACGTATCCTTTTGGAGGAATCAGGTCAGTTGTAGTTCGGACAAGAGTCCGATTGAAAGTAAAAGAGTTGATTCGAAAAAGGATCTGATTTGAACTTAGAATAGAAGATTGGAAATTAGAATTTAGAATTTTGGAATTGAGAAGATTGGACTTTGACTTGAAAAGATAGAATTTAGAAGAAAGATTTAGACTTGTTTTGGAAAGATGAAGGTTTAGAAAACCTAGACAAGAAGCTTAGAAAAAAAAGATTGGATTTAGGAAGGGTTCGAATTTGGAAAGTTCCGTTTTAGAAAAGTGCCATTTTAGGAAAGGTTTTGAATTAGGAAAGTTTTACTTTAGGAAAGTTTTAGAATTAGGAAAGTTTTATTTTAAGAAAGGTTTTGAAATAGGAAAGGTTTCGAAAAAAGGAAATGTTTCACTTTAAGAAAATTTTGATTTAGAAAAGTTTTAACTTAATAAAGTTTTCGAAATATGAAAGTTTTGAATTAGGAATGTTTTGAAATAGGGAAGTTTTGAAAGTAAGAAAGTTTTGAGTTTAGAAAGTTTTAGATTTGGAAAGATTTGAAGTTTAGGAAAGTTTAGAATTTTAGAAAGATTTGGGTTTAGAAAGTTTTAACCTAAGAAAGCTTTGAATTTGGAAAACTTCGAATTTGGAAAGATTTGAAATTTAGAAAGTTTAGGATTTAGAAAGTTTTAGAGTTTCAGAAGATCTTGAGATTTGGAAATGTTTGAGTTTAAGAAAGATTTGGAAACTTAAATTTAGAAAGTTAAGATTTGAAAATGGATAGAATTAGGAAAGGGTTGAATTAGGAAAGATGTAGAAGTTGAGTTTTAAAATTTAGAAAAGATTTTTATGTTCAAGTTTTGGAAACTTAAGATTTAGGAAAGTAAAAGATTAGGAAAGAGTTGAATTAGGAAAGATGTAGACTAGGAAGAGTTTAGATTCTTATTTCCTAAAACAAGGGATTGGATTTTGTTTCTAAAAGAGAAGATTTGATTTTGTTTCCAAAAACGGAGGATTGGATCTAGTTTCCTAAACGGGAGATTGGATTTGGCAGGGATTTGGGAAGGGAAGTTTTAGAAACCCTAGATTTGGAAAGACCATAGTTTTGACGTAGAAATAGGTTTTGGAAATATGCATAGTTTTGATGTAGAGAACAAGAGGTTTTGGAAAGAAAATTAGGGTTTTCTAATTGTTAGCTTTGGGGCTTGACTTGGGCTCTAAGGAAAGAGTTTTTGGAAAGATTTTTAGGGAGCGTTTTTTAGAAAGTGAATTTTGGGGAGAGTATTTTGGAGAGGAGTTGAAAAAGGGAGTTTTGAAAAATAGATTTTTGGAGGGAGTTTTTGAAAAAAACTTTGGAAAGTAGAGTTTTAGGAAAGTATGTTGAAAAAGAGATTTTTAAGAAGAGAGACTTTTGAAAAGAGAGTTCTTAGAAGGTATAAAAAAATATCTCACTTTCCTAAAGCGATTCTAACCATAAGAGGGCTAGAACCACTTTAGGAAAGTGGTTTTGAAAATAACAAAGATTTGAAAATATGGACCATGAAAGTCACTTTAAATGTAACACTTTCCTAAAACAATCCTAGCCATGGAAAGGCTAGAATCACCCTAGGGTTGTGATTTTGAAAACATATTTTGAAAAAGGAGATTTTGATGCAATTTTGAAAACAAGTTTAATGCAAGCTTTAAAAACGAGTTTGAAAACGATTTTTGGAAGAATGCAAGATAATGATATGCACAATGCAAATTGGGGGCATAAACATACAAGGTTAAGGCTTCACCACATAATCAAGGGGGTCGAACCCACGTGGTCTCCGGTTAGACTAAAAGAAAGCCCCCGACACAGTGACCCTCCAATAGTCTAATCCTACACATGGACCGGGAGTCCCCTTGTTTCAAGCATGCAAAGAAAGGGGGGGAAAGAGATGGGGGATTAAAATAGAGAAAACCCAAGTGGGTTAGGAGAGAGAAGAGAAAGGGGAAGTGCGGAAATTTAAATAGGAAGCCTACCTTGTATCTTCTTTATTTTGCTTGGCTTTGCGCGCCTTGCTTTCTTGCTTTTTCTTTGGTCTTCGCTTCTGTCTTCGAGAGCTTTATCTTGGTCTTCAAATCTTCGTAGTTGCAGAACTCCAAGTCTTCAATGGAGGGTTGGTGGCTAGTGTATAAGTGTATAGGGGTGTGTATGAGTGTATAAGAGGCTAAGGTTTGTGTATGGTGGCTAGGGTTTGGAGAACCTAGGGAGGCTAGGGTTTTAGGAGTGTAGGAGCTCTGTGTATCAAAAATTAGGGTTTTTAGATTGAGTTTACAGACCTCTTTCACGCTGGAAGAGGCTCTGTATTTATAGAGGTGGGATAGACCTGGCACCTGTTGTAGTGGCGCTAGGCCAATTTTCCTCTTGGGGCCACTAGGAGTGGTGTCAGGCCATTTCTTGGCTTGGTGCCAGCCAATTAGGAAACTTTATAAGTCGGCAAGCAATGTATCTTGGGAAGATTTGGGCGCCTGTACTAGTGACTACCATGTAATTTTTAGCTTGGCTTCACTGGGAGTGACTCCGGAAAGTCCGGGAAGGATTTAAGTGACCAGGATTGGCCCGGAAGAGCCAGAAAAGGGCAGGAACACTTAGAATAGTGTCTCAGAGATATTTGACTTGAAAGATGAGGATACGATGTGTCAGAAGGATTGACCGGGCCGTTAGGGGTAAAACGATCAACTAGATTGGAAAGCTATCGGGACGAACTCAGAATGTCCCAGAAGAAGACTCGAGATTTAGAAACAGTATTTAGAATATTCTCAAAGGCTACCGGTTTGATACACAGAGCCGGTGTGGTCGGAAAATGTGACTGGCCCACCAGGGGCAAAATGGTCATTTTGCCCCGGGTTTACCAGAACTTACTCGAAATGATCCGGAAAGATAACAGAAAGTTGAGAATACTATAAAAAGCAATCTCAGGAGGTTACTGGTTTGATACCCAGAGCCGGGGTGGCTAGAAATGGTGATCGACCCTCCAGGGGCAAAATGGTAATTTTGTACCGGGTTTGCCGGGATTGACTCGGAATAATCCAGAAAGGTAAAGAAAGGTTGGGAATACTATAAGAAGTATTATTGGGAGGTTACCGATTTGATACCCAGAGCCGGTGTGATTCTCGGGGCATTCGAATGCCTAGGGGCAAAATGGTCATTTTGACCGAAAAGTCTCGGAATTGGTTCGAAATTGACTAGAAGGCACCTAATCATGCCAGATTGCCTTTAAGACAATCTTGGATGGTTGGACTTACTATTTTGAGGATTCAAATGTGTTCTCGAGAAACGTGCCAAAAATGGTCCTAGGGGCAGTTTGGTCATTTTTCACCGAAGTGGGTTAGCAGGCACTGGTGTTAACCTGGGTTTTGAGTGTTTCTGTCACTCTGACGGCGGTCACGTGATACAGGGGTTTGTTGGCAATTTCCCATATCGACCTGTTTGCGAGTATTTCCACTACTTTGACGGTTGCAATGTTTGCGAGTATTTTCGCTACGTTGACGGTTCGCGATCATTCCCGAGACTGCCTGATCTCGGGAAGTTGCTAAAGGGACTTAGTGCCTGAGAAGTAACTTTCTCGAAAGGCGTGCCTAAACGGACATTTCTGCATTGGCAGGCTAGTAGGGGCCAAAGGTGGACTGTTCTACCATCTAGGGGACTTGGGGTCTCGTCTCGGTCGATAGGTTTAAAGGGACTTACCATTTCGAAGAGATTTTCTTCAAAAAACGCCCCAGACCGTCTCGAGGAATAAACTGTCTCAAGAGAGGAATTGAAATTGGAATTGAAGTTAGAAAGGGAACTTACCGTCTTCGGAAAGACGTGTCTAATTGGATAGATTTACCGTCTCTAGGAATCAACTGTCTCGAGAGAGGGATTGGAATTGAAATTGGAAAAGGAATTGGAAAGGGGTCTTACCGTCTTCGGAAAGACGTGCCTAATTTGAATAGATTTACCGTCTCGATGAATCAACTGTCTCGAGAGAAGGATTGGAATTGAAATTGAAAAAGGAATTGGAAAGGGGTCTTACCATCCTCGAAAAGACGTGCCTGATTTAGAATATGGAAAGGATAATGCCCCTAAGGGCATTTTGGTTATTTTGCTTCTCTTTGGGCCCCAGTGGGCTCGCGAAGCGATGAATAGACAAGATTTAGACTTAGAGAGTTGATTTGATTCGGAATATATCTATATTGACTTGAACACAAGTCTGGACAGAGTGGAGACCACCGAGCGGTCAAAAATGGGGTGCTTACAGTTCGCAAAGGGAAAAATTAATTACAAGGTATGCTATTTGGCTTATGTAGCTTATAACAAAGATGGCCTTAATCATGTTCATGCATGCGTGTGTTAATATGACTTCAAAGAGAATCAAGGCAAGTTCTAGAGAAACAAATCCAAGGAAAAATATCTCACATGAAAGAAAATAGTGACTGATATAGATGTGTCAGTCTAAAGGCTCAAAATCTCACCGGCTTTTGTCTACCAAATTCAGTCACTCCAATATCAAGTAAAATAACTAGACTAATTAATTCTAAGTTGGAAGATTATTTATTCAATCATGTTATGAATTCTTCAAGCTTAATTGATCTTGTTATTGTTTTATTGTTTTATTTTTATTTTTTTATTTTTATTATTTTTTTTAACAAATACGAAAACACAACCTAAATCCTCTCCCCCACACTTAAAACTTACATTGTTCCCAAAGTAAAGTAAAATGCACAGAAAGGGCAGAGATAACTAATATATAATTGCGAAAAAAAAAAAATGAACTTCCCTTGGGTTGCCTCCCAAGTAGCGCCTTTGTTTATTGTCGTGGGCTCGACTCCATGCTTCCTTCTTCAATCCGTATAGGTCGAATCCTCAAGGTCCAATTTCTCCACATTCTCGACTTGAAAACCTTCATGGAATTGCTTAAGTCGATGGCCATTCACCTTGAACACTTTGGAAGTGGCTAAGATTTGAATTTCAATTGCACTATGAGGAAAAACATTAGTAACAAGACAAGGTCCAATCCAACGAGAACGCAACTTGCCCGGAAACAAACGAAGCCAAGATTGGTATAGAAGAACTTTCTGACCAACTTTAAACTCCTTTCTAGAAATCATCTTGTCATGAAAAGCCTTCGTCTTTTCCTTGTAAACCCTTGCACTCTTATAGGCATCATTGCAAATTTCCTCCAACTCTTGTAATTGCAATTTCCTATGTTCTCTACTTTCATCCATCTTCATGTTAAAACTCTTGATAGCCCAATAAGCTTTGTGTTCTAGCTCAACTGGAAGGTGGTACAGTTTTCCAAATATAAATCGATAAGGTGACATACCAATAGGCATTTTATATGTAGTCCTGTACGCCCACAAAGCATCATCCAATCGCAAACTCCAATCTTTCCTACTTGGATTGACTGCCTTTTCAATGATGGTCTTGATCTCTTGATTTGACACTTCCACTTGTCCACAAGTTTACGGATGATATGAAGTTGACACCTTGTGCGTTACATGGTACTTTCTTAACAAAGTCACCACAGTTCGATTGCAAAAGTGAGTACCTCTATCACTTATTAGAGCTCTTGGGATTCCAAACCTGGAGAATATGTTAGATTTGATAAAATCTGCAACAACTTTAGAATCATCAGTCCTAGTGGCTTTAGCTTCCACCTATTTCGAGACATAATCAACAACAAGCAAGATATAAACATAATTGAAAGATACAGAAAACGGTCCCATGAAATCAATGCCCCAAACATAAAAAATTTTTCAAAATAGTATGGGATTTTGTGGCATCTCATTCCTGTGGGATATATTACCTGTATTTTGACAAGGATCGCATGACTTACAATAAGAATATGAATCTCGAAATAGAGATGGCCAATAGAAACCACATTCTAGTACTTTTCTCGCCGTTCTCTTGGCTCCAAAATGACCTCCACAAGCATAAGAATGACAAAAGGTTAAAATAGACATGATTTCATTTTCAGGCACACACCTTCTAATTACTTGACCCGCACAATGCTTCCGTAAGTATTGGTCATCCCACACATAGTATTTGGCATCACTCTTAATCTTATCTCTTTGAGCCTTAGACAAACCAGGAGGTAATATGTTAGTAACCAAATAATTTATAATATTTGCATACCAAGGTAAGGTCACACTTGCGGAGAACAATTGCTCATTAGGGAATGTTTCTTGCAAATGAAGTTCATCCTCGACATGAGCTAAACAACTTAAATGATCGACGACACGATTTTCTGTCCCTCTTTTGTGTTTGATCTCCAAATCAAACTCACTCAAGAGAAGTATCCATCTAATTAATCTTAGTTTTGCCTCTTTCTTCGTCATCAAATAACGAAGAGTTGCATGATCAAAGTAAACAATGACTTTAGTGCCAAGTAAATAAGATCAAAACTTTTCTAAAGCAAAAATAACAGCTAAAAGTTCTTTTTCAGTAGTAGTATAATTTCTCTAAGCATCATTCAAAGTTCTAAAAGCATAATAAATGGCGTGAGATGCTCTCCCAATTCGTTGACCCAAGACAACGCCTATTGCATAATCACTTGCGTCGCACATTATCTAGAAAGGGACGCTCCAGTCAGGAGGCTGGATAACTGGGGTAGAAGTCAACAGTTCCTTTAGCTTATCAAACACCTTTTTACATACTTCATTGAACTCAAAAGCCACGTCCTTTTGTAGTAACGTGCATAAAGGCGATGCTATTTTGGAGGAAGTCCTTAATGAATCTTCGATAAAAACCTGCATGTCCAAGAAAAGAACGAACTTCCTGCACATTAGTGGGATAAGGTAAAGATTGAATAATGTCAACTTTAGTTTTGTTAACCTCAATTCCCCTAGATGAAACAACATGACCTAACACTATACTTTGT